>VMDO01000973.1:0-44087 GCA_007922755.1 Pedetes capensis
ACAATCCCTGGAGAAGGACATCATGTTTGGAAGAGTGGCAGGTCAACGGAAAAGAGGAAAACCCTCCACCAGATGGATTGACACAGTGTCTGCAACAATGGGCTTAAACATAAATAAGATGGTTTGCCTGGCACAGAATCGGCAAGTGTTTCGATCTGCTGTACATAGGGTCGCTATGAGTCGGACTCGACTCGACGGCTCCTAACAACAACAACAAGTGTTTGGATCTGGAATGTCCCCTAACAGCACATGTGTTAAAGAATGAGTCTCCGGCTTGGGGCTATTGAAAGGTAGTAGAAATCTTTAAGAGGCAGAGCCCAGTTGGAGATTTTTAGGTCATTGAGGTTGTGCCCTTCAAAGGGTTTGGGGGATGCCAGTCTCTTTCTCTATTCTGTACCCAATCAGGAGGATAATGGGCTTCTTTTGCTCTACTCCCATGTCATGATGTGAAGAAACAGGGACTACTAACCATGGGCTGAAAGCTCCAAAACTATGAGCTGAAATATACATTCCCTCTTTTTAGGTTGATAATCTCAGGTATTTTATTATAGTAACACAAAACTGACCGACACATGAAGGAAGCAGAACAATCTCCAAACAGAGAAGTCTTCCTTAAAAACAGGAGATTTGTAGCAACTAATCAGAGGAGGCCAAAGTGAAACAGCTTGATAAGGAAGTACCCCTGGCTTTAACCCTTACAAGGAAAGAAATCTGATGGTAATCAATCCACTTTTTGTATTATTCCATTTCCTTGTCTCTGATCTAGCTGCCTACAAAAACTAACAGTACTGCTATACCCAGAGGAGTGCTTATCTATTCCAGAATAGAACACACATAGATGAGATGCTACCTAATTCATGAGATACTAATAAAAGACAGTTCAGTTTTAAAACTAAATTTTTCAAAATTTTGCTTTATAAACATATCTGATATACTTCTTTTTTTTTTTTTTTTAATGGTACTGGGAGTTGAACCCAGAGCCTTGCGCTTGCATGCTCTGCAAATGCTGGACCACTGAGCTGCACCCTCAGCCCATTTTTTTACTTTTTGAGATAGGGTCTCGCTAAATTACAAAGACTGCCTGTGGTCTGGAACTTGCGATCCTCCTGTCTCCATCTCCCGAGCTGCTGGTATTACAGGCGTGGGCCACCGCACCTGGCTCTGAAAAGAAGGTTGAGGGGAAGGAAAGAATGACTTGACTTCATCAAGCTTTATTAAATTGTTTGTCATTTCCCCTGCAACCTGGGAGGATTAATGGGATAAGGCTTGCTTAGAAGCAAGTCCAAGCTTGAGTTCTTGTTGTGGGAAAGATCTACCCTTTCTGTAATATTCCAAGGTGATCAGACATAGACGTTTCTGCACTTTGTTCTTAGCTTTGTGCTTTGGTTGTCAAAAATGTCATCCATGTGAAATGGGGTGGATAGGCTCTATGTCTTGTCCCATGTGGTGATTCAAATAAAATGAAAGGCATGAGCACTTTGTCCCATTCCTGAAAGTCCTTTGTGAACTCAGCTAGCAAACAGGTTGGGTACCCTCCTTTAAGAGTCTGTTCCTGCTGACTACTCAATTTAATAGGCTTGGTGGGTGGGGACATGGGTTTTGCAGAAATAAACTGTGTTCTCCTGTCACTTTCCCTCGGGTAAGTCAACATCATCCTTCCCAAGTTCTTCTACTCTACATGGATGGTGTCTCTTTTTGACTTATTTATTGCAAAATCCCACTAAGAGAACCAGGAGTTTATTCATACTGGGTCAACTGCTTTATTTTGCTAACTGTGATAAATTTAGAAACACCAGGAGGAAAACATTTTACTTGCTGGTGCTGAGCAGTGCCTGGTTGTTACGTTTGTTTTCTTCTCACAGTCTTTGCAGCTGAGAAGCAGTTGTCCCTGCCTGGCCTCACCTCTTCTCCTAGGGAGACATAAGCACTAAGATGTTTCATTACAGGCTCTCTTCTTTGCTCAGACCTTCTGCAGCATAGGTTGCTGCTAGGCTAAACATTGGCTGATGCACATCCTAGTAATGATCAGATAGATCTCTTACTTTGGATCACCCTAAAAGTAGCCTCTGGGATATGCAGGCAATGTATCTGGAAGTGATTCCAGGAAGCATGGACAGGGTAGCAGAGAAGTGAGACAAGAAAGGAAGGTAGCCAATGAACGGGGTTTTTGTTTGTTTGTTTTTTTCCTTGCTGGGAATTGAATCCAGGGCCTTGCACATCCCTACCAAGTACTCTACCACTGAGCTACATCCCCAGCCCTCTTTTTTTAGATCAAGCACAAATAACTGGGGCTTAATCACATGAAAGTAGTCTGGGAGCCAGAATAGAACTCATATTGCCCAAGGGACAACAGAACAGGGACTTCTAGAACAAGGTCTTCAATTTCCCACATCATCCAGGCCACTGCTTTGAGCAGAGCAGGCTTTAGTAACAAGAAGATGTGGTCTGTGAAAGAGACGCAGGTGCTGGCAGCTGGTGGCGGCTGTGTTCTGCTGTGAGGCTATGGGGGATATGGACAGAGCCCAACAGCGTCTCTACAGCAGGTTTGTGTTACTTAGCTCCTGTGTCGCTGGATCAAAATACCTGACAGAAACAAATTTAAGGAATGAAGGATGGCTTTATTTTAGCTCATGGATCCAGAGGATCCACTCATACGGGTGCAAAGGCCATGGCGGCAGAGCAGGAAGTACGCCTGTGTGGTGGAGCTCTTCACACTCTGGCAACAGGAAGCAGAAAGGGACCAGCTGGAACCGAGGCCCTGTGTAAAACCTCCAAAGGCACACCCCCAATGATCTACTTCTGCCAGCTAGATTCTACCTCCCAAAGTTCCAGTCTCCCAAAACAGCACTACCAGTTGGGGAACAAGTATTTAAACGTGAACTTTGTTGTTGTTAGGTGCCATCAAGTCAGTGTCCAACTCATAGTGACCTTCATAGGGTTTTCAATGGCTGATTGTTTTGGAATTGCTTTGGGAGTGGATTGCCTCATCCGTCTCCCATTTTTGTGGTGCTGGGGATCGAACCCAGGTCCTCAGACAGTGTGAAGAAGTTCTCTACCACTGAGCTAAACGCCAGTGTGAGCCTTAGGGGCCATTTTATACTCAAACCGTAACAAAGTTTTTCCCCAGTTCTGATAGACAAGTAATTAAATATTTCAGATGTTATAACATGGTGTACTGATGTTTGTGCCCTCCCTGACCATATGTAGTGGCACCTACCTTTGGTAACTATTAGGGAGTTGGGACCTTACAGTAACAGGTGGCACCACTTAGTCCTGCTAGCCAATCATACAACCCCATGCTTCCTAGTGAAGCATGAAGACCATAATCTTACACTTTGAACTGATATGGCAACATTCTTTACAAAACATCATCAAAACTAAATCAGATAAAGATATATCTTGTGTGCATTTCCATTTCTCATACCCCTGTGGCAGAAAATGCTGGTTGAACATCAAAGTGCATCCTACCCCTTCCTCTTGGTTGCTCAAGCTTTCCTTATAGGTAAGTGTGGCCACGTGACTAAGACTTTCAGCAGTGAAACTGGAACAGAGGCAAAACCTCTCATACAAGCTCCTCTGTGCTTTTCCCCATCCGTGATTTGTGTGACCAAGCCAGGATGACCTAATGTCGGCAACGATGGTGCAGCTGAGAGATGCAGCTCAGCATTGCTGCCTAGCCTGAGGAGTTCCTCTAGCTGGACCTCTACTTAGGTTAAGCTGAGTCCTCCGTTTGGTTGCAGAAAAGAATTTCAGAGAGAGTGAAACAAAGTTACAGAGTTTATTAAGTACATGCTTTAGAATAAGTGCAGGCTCAGAGAAAGAGAGAGAAAGAGAGAGACAGAGACAGAGACAGAGAGACAAAGAGACAGAGACAGAGAGAGATGTATATCCAAAATACGGATGTGGGCTTCTTAGGAGAGGGGAGAAGTCCTTAGAGGTCTTAACAATGCATATATACATTTGGTGACTTTACAAGGTGAGTTTAGGGAGGTGTCAGTAAGACAGATTTACAGAAAGGTGTCACAAAGGAGTTGTCTAGGCATAAAATGGCCCCTAAACCCATTTGTCAGAGCTGTCATGTATTTTAATACTAGGCATGGATTACTGCTATTTTAATATTTTTATTATTTAAAATGTCTCTTAAAAAATGTCTCTATGCAGGCAGTCCTCATAACAATTTTCTTGGTAGTTGTGTCAAAGTTTTTGATTCTCAGCTGGTGAAATTCCAACCAGATCCTGGGGTGAAAACTCTTTCCCTTTCTATGTTCCCCAAAGTTCCCTGTCTTTCCCGCCTTACTAAGATGGCCAAACCATGACCAGCCCAGCTCCTTGAATGGGTTTAGGGAACAGAGTTCCTCCGCCGATCTAGCATCGCATTAGACTGTTACTTGAGCAAACAAAACCCATTGTGTTGAAGCCTTACATTTTAGGTTTACTTCTTACTTCTGTTCAGTCTACCTTAAAGAATACATCCACTAATGCCTCCCTTTAGCTTCCATGGGCCCTGGGTGAGGAATCTTTGCTCAGGAGAAAACAAAGCAAAACACACATATGAAACACTAGGAAACAGGCAGCTGGGAGAATGTTGGCCACATCTAAAATTCATATGCCCTCAGGTATCTGAATTTGAAAAGATTTAGGTAAGGACCAACTGAAAAAATAAGATAAATTGGTCATGGTGGGACACACATGTAATCTCAACACTCAGGAGACTGAGGCAGGAGGGTTGCAAGTTTGAGGCCAGCCTGGGCTACAGACCCTTGTCTCAAAAAAAAAAAAAAAAGAATTAAGATAGCAGAAGTATTTTTCTACCAGGATAAACTGTAATTAGGTAATTAAGACTCTTCAGCCCAGCACAGTGGCACATATCTGTAATCCTATCACTTAGGAGGCTCTTGAATGCAAGGCCAGCCTGGGCTACATAGCAAGAACTTGTCTTTAAAAAAAAAAAAAGGCTCTAGCTTAGAAAGAGGAGTTCAAAGTCCATGAAAGCCTGTGGTTTAGTCATTACCAACAGTCTTCTAGTGAAACATGGAGTCCTAGAACTTGCAGATAAGAAGTAGTTTTATGACAAAATAAGCCAATAGGAACAAATATACTATAATCCAGGGGTGTCCAACCTTTTGTCTTCCCTGGGCCACATTGAGTAAAGAAGAATCATCATCGGCCACATATAAATTATAGTAACATAATTACATGAATTATATAAATTACATAAATAGTGTATATACATAATAAGAGGGGATCATAAAGAAAACAAATGCTGGGAAACATATGATGTTAAAAGATTGTGTGGGGTCTACCTAGGACATTACTACTTGTCCTAGGCTGCATGTGGCCCAAGGTCCTGCAGGTTGGAGGTATTGCTGTAAACAGAAACATCGGACACTTACTACCCTAAGAATAATATTGTGTATCTTAAAAACAAACAGATGTTTTGGTAGATGGTCACTTTATAGTGAGTGTTGAAAGGGAAGTTGGGAATGTTCAGGACAGATTCTCAAAATCCTTTAACTTTGACATGAAAAATGAGGATTGCCAGGCATGTTGGCACATGTCTGTAATTCCAGCACTTGGGAGGGTCATGAATTTAAGGCCAGCCTGGGCTACAAAGAAGGCCTTGTCTCAAAACAAAAACAAAACAAAAATAATGTCAGTCAGCAAGTACTGATCTTTTGTTAAATCCTGAAGGTCTGATCCAGCCAACAGTATTTATTGAGCAACTATTATGCTCTGTCTGTAGCTATAGCACCATGGTATATGATCCCACCTGATCTCAGAAGCTAAGCAGAGTCTGCCTGATTAAGTCCTTGGACAGGAAGCCACCTGGGACTACCAGGTGCTGCAGGCTAGGGAGAAGGACCTGACAATCCACTCCTGAAACAATCTGCCATTGAAAACCCTATGAATAGCAGAGAAGCACTGACATATTGCCAGGCATGGCACCGTGTTGGGGAGTATTTCGTTCTGTTACACAGGGTCAGTATGAATTGGATCCTACTCAATGGCACCTAACAACAACTATGTTCTAGATATTGTGCTGAGAATACATTCAGAAATAGACTACCTCATGAATCAACTTGAAAGAGACAGAAAATGAACAATAAATTATTCAATTATATATTAAAATGGGCTAACATAGAAAAGCAGTGCAATGTAAGGGAGCATATGGAATGCTTGGGGGAGGAGGTATTGGTATTGAATTAAATGGTTCAAAGGGGCCTCACTGAGGAGGTGAGGGGGTGGGCCAGCAGGACATGTGGAAGACAGAGCATTCCAACAAAGGGAAGAGCAAGGCAAGAATTCTGAGGTGAGCGTGTCCCTGGTGTACTTGGAGAGCAGCAGGGAGACCCTTGCACTTGTGGCGCAAAGTGAGTTGGAAAGAAGAGGAAAAAGGTCAACGGGGGCAGGGAAGTAATCATGTTGGGCTTATGGGCCATTGTAGAGACTTTTGTTTACGTTCTGGAAGAAATGGAGAACCACTGGGTATTTTTTGTTCTTTTTGTTTTGTTTTGTTTTGTTTTTGAGACAGAGTTTCACTATGCAGCTCAGGCTGGTCTGGAATTTGCTATGTAGCCCAGACTAGCCTGGAACTTGTGATCCTCCTGCCTCAGCCTCCCAAGTGCTGGGATAGGCCTGCACAACCATGTGCAGCTTCATTGGGGGGGTTAAATAACAGAGGTAAATTTGGTGGGGGGCTGCTGGAAATTAATCTCAAGCCTTCACATATGTGTTCTACCACTGAGCTATAGCCCAACCCCATATTTCTCACATTTTATAGGATCATTGGTTCCCACATTTACAGTGTCCTAAGGTGGAGGGCGGGGGCTGGGATTTGGCTCAGTTGGTAGAGCGCTGCACTGCAGTCTCTGAGGTCCCGAGTTCAATTCCCAGCACGGCAAAAATGGGAGAAGGGCCTGGCAATCCACTCCCAAGGCAATCCCGAAACAGTCAGCCATTGAAAACCCTATGAGGGTCACTATGAGTCAGATACCGACTCCACGGCACCTAACAACAACAACAACAACAACAACAACAACAACAACAACAACAAGGTGGAGGGCAAAAAGCAAGGATTCAGCAGCCTCTTGCAAGAATCCAGGAGAGAATATGGTGGATTGGTCCAGAATGGAAGCAGTGAAGGTGGTGAGTAGATTCTGTATTATACATTGAAGGTAGAACCAATAGGAATTCCCTGATAGATCAGATAGGGGAAGGAAAAATGAGAGAACTGGAGAGAGATTATAAGGTTTTTAGCTTGACCTGAAAGCTAGCAGGCTGTGGAGAAGTACAGCATGGGGAAGACCAGTAGCTAGGTTTGAGGCAGCATAGTCAGGCTGAGTTGGCTACTAACACCCACATGGCAGTGTTAAGCAGGACAGTTGGTCAGATGGGTCTGGAATTTGGGGAAAAGTCTGGGCTGGAAGTATAAATTTGGAGTTATTTGTACTATAGATGACAATTAAGCTTTCAGATTTGATGAGATCACTATGAGAGAGAGTCTAGAGTGTGGTTTCTTAGAAGGCAAGGGAAGACAGTGTATTTCTGGGAGAACAGTGAGAAAGGGTGTGTCAGATGCTCCTGAGAAGTCAAGCAACAGGAGCGTAGGCAGCAGACCGCTCACTGGGTCAATGTGATCAGTGGGGACTATGGCAAGGCTTGGGGCTGGGATTTAGCTCAGTTGGTAGAGCACTGCTCTGCAGTCTCTGAGGTCCCGAATTTGATTCCCAGCACCACAAAAACAGGAGAAGGATGTGGCAATCCACTCCCAAGGCAGTCTCAAAACAATTAGCCATTGAAAACCCCCTGAGAGTCGCTGAGTCGGACATGACTCAACAGCACCTAACAACAACAATGGCAAGGCTATTTGACAAAGTGGTCCAGGCAAAAGTCTGATGGACTGGGTTTAAGAGAAAAATAGAGAAGAACTGGTGACTGTGACAACAAGCAACTTTTTCAAGAAGTTTTGCTATAAAGCAAAGCAATGAGATGATAGCTGGAAGTAGGAATGAAATCAAGAGTACTTGTCTTTTTCAAGGCAAAAAATGAACAATGTGCTTGTATGCTGGTGAGAATGCCCCAGTAGAGAGGGAAAAGCTGGATGACAGAGAAGAAAGGGGAGAATTGCCATAAAAATGTAACTGAGTCTGTGTATTTGTTTATGAGGGGTGCCATAACAAACTGGCCCATACTTGGTGGTTTAAAACAGCAGGAATTTATTCTCTCAAAATTCTGGAATCTAGAAATCTGAAATCAAAGTGTTGACAAAGATGCACTCTCTCACAGGGTCTAGCCTCTTCCAGCTTCTGGAAGCTACTGGCATTCACTGGCTTGTAGCCACATCCCTTTGTTCTGCCTTCACATCATCTCCACTTCTGTATGCCTTCTCTTGCACTTCTGTCTCAAGTCTCCATCTGCCTTTTGCTTATTAGGATGCCATCACTGGATTTAGGGCCTCCCTGGATAATCTAGGATGATCTCCTCATCTTGAGATCAGTGGCTTAATGAAATCTTC
Organism: Pedetes capensis; assembly: GCA_007922755.1. Lineage (NCBI taxonomy): Eukaryota > Metazoa > Chordata > Mammalia > Rodentia > Pedetidae > Pedetes > Pedetes capensis. The sequence goes on from VMDO01000973.1 coordinate 8,516, forward strand.
AAAGGCTCTTTTTCCAGCTCGTGGGTTCAGGATAATAGGACATGAAATTTTATTTTATTTTATTATTATTATTATTATTATTTTTTTTTGCATTTTCCACTTAGGCCAATGCAATAGGTAAAAAGGAATGTGGTCTAGTTCACCTGAGGACAGTTGGCTTTTGGTAGGAGTGGGAATAATCCATCACTATTTTCAGGAGTGTCAACAGAAGTTTTGGTCCCAGTTGCAGGCTGGTGGGTAGATACGGTAGGAGCTTCTGTGTTCTTTTGATTGTTTTCCCTTTCTCTAGTGAGACAAGAAACAAGGTCACTATCTGAGAATGAAGATGGAGAAGGAGGTGTTAGAACTTCGGGCTGGGAATAAAAACTGTATTGCAGGCTTTATGGAGATGGGAAAATGATCAGATTAGAGAATTATTCGCTGTCCCAGCAGCATTAAAGCCCACCTCAGGTTCATGGTCATGAATTTAAACTGAGATCCATCAGCACAGTCTGTTACCTCCAGCCATGCTCAGCTTCACGTGTTCAGGTACTGAGTGAGTAGATAGGAAGTTGAATTTATCCAGGCTTATCTTGCCAAGTATGATGGAGAAAGGGTGTGAAAGAACATGATTGTTGTCCACAGAATTTAAGATAAGTAAGGAAATCAGAGGGGGCATTAGAAAAATGAGAGGTAAGAGAAAGTAGTAGGCTGCAAGGATTGTAGGTCCTAAAAGTATGAGATTGTTAGAGCCAGAATAGCAGGAGGAGTGAGCTAGGGAGATCGAAGGTATGTGCAGAAAGTGAATGGATAGAATCAAGGTCACGGGGGATTGGAGTCATTGCCATGTGTTGTTGAAGCTGGACTATAGGAAACAAAAATAATCATTCATTCATATTTGTTATGGACGTACGATGTGTTAGGTGCTGGAGACACAGTGGTGAACAAAGGAGCTCATAATCCAACAGAGAAAAGAGATGAGTAAACAGGCAACTTTACCACCCCACATGTTGAGAATCATCATGGGAGTGGCGGGGGGAATACAGGTGTTATGGTCCCTGGTGGGCTGAGGTTTAGCTCAGTTGGCAAAGTGCTGCTCTGTGTTCTCTGAGGACATGGGTTCAATTCCCAGCACTGCAAGGACTGGAGAAGGATGTAGCAATCTGCTCCTGAAGCAATCTGGAAACGATGAGCCATTGGAAACCTTATGGGGGTCACTATGAGTTGGACCCTACTCAAAGTCATAACAACAACAACAGGTCCCTGATGGGGGTGTGTGAATTATTAGAAGAAGAAATATCCAAATGGAGATCTTGAAAGCAAAGAATTGTCAGAAAAGGGAGTGATAGTACCAGATGGTTTTGCAGACAGAGGCATCAGCAGGCACAGGGAGCTGGAGAGGGCCTGGGCTGGATCTGACTTCTTTTTGAGTTCTCTAATACCAATTTCTTTTACTTTCCAAAATTTAAAGCAGGGAGATTTCAGTTACAATAGAGATTTTTGACTTTTTTGGAAAATATAGATGAGGTGACATTAGTTTTGCATGCAGACATCACAGTTGTTAGAGTTCAGTGGTGGCTTCCCATAAAGACAGAGGAGACAAGACCCCATGCTGCCTCTTCCCCTGCTGCTTCCCCTCACACATTGATGCTACCTGCCTGGCATCTATAGGCATATGTCTCAGGCCCTGTGGCTCAGTATGGCTCAGGGAAACAGTGGTAGGAAAGATGGCAGAGGAGATAAGGGAGAGCCAGTGAAGAACATTATACCCTGAGTGAAGGACTTTGGGCTGCATCTCTAGGCCACTAGGGAGTTATTGAAGGACGTATAGCACAGGAGTGATAGAATTCAGCTTATTTTCAGAAGGTGGATGGACACAAGGCAGAAGAGGCCTAGATGCAATAAAGATCTTGGTGGGGTGGGGATGTAGCTCAGCCGTGCCTGCCTAGCATGGAAGAGGCCCTGGGTTCAAAACAAGTTGTATTAGTAACTTAATATCATATTTATTTCTAAGGAATGTTAGAAATATTTTTTTAGTTTCTGAGGAAGCCATGAGCAATGGGTCAGCATTATAAACACAAGGCTTCATGTCTTAATCCCAGGATTCTTTTGCTACCCCAGTCATCCCTCCATTCTTCTAAAACAAGTTGACTCTTTACTTTGAAAGGAGACAAAAGCAATGTTTAATCAGTCTTGTGGGGCTAGAAGCCTGGATTGAATTCTAACTTTGTCAATAGTGTAGGACTTTGTGTGTATTAATTACCTTCTGGGAGGCTGTTTCTTTATCTATAAACTACAGATAATAATAGCTATCCCGTAGAGTTGCTGTGAAGATTAAGGAGCTGATGTTATTAAAGCTGTAACACAGTGTTTGGTGCATACTATGTACTCAATAAATGTTAGATTAAAACCTGGGATAACATGTTCCGAGATAATGTGAATGTGGATATAATGTGATTGGACCTTTGCTCTCTTTCTGAGCAGTGGCAGGTTCAAGTCACTTTCTTGGAGTAGGTATGTGTGGGGGATGGTAATAGGTGAGTACCCCATGATCATCTGGGGTGCTTTCAGTTCAGTTCAAGCTGATGCTTTATTTGTAATGACTGTTCTGTTCCCTGCACCTCTGTTAAATGAATAGAAATATTTTTCCTTTTTGTTCTCGTATAGAACCTGTAAGATTATCTGAGAAATATGGGCTTTAATTAACTGTCAGTTATACAACCCTCCAGCCTAGCAATTGACACTTCAGGGCTCACTTGTGTTACAGTGGGATTTTAGGATATTATTTATTGGAGGATTGTTGGTGGTCGTAGTGGTGATGGAGGTGAAAGCTATGGGAACTAAGCCTCCTGGGCGGGCCTCAAACTGATCTGGCTCCCTCTGACCCTTGTAGCCACTCGCTATTCTTGGTAACTCACTTGAATCCATGCTCTACACAGCAGTCAGGGTGTCCTTTAAAGATGGGAATCTGAGGGCCAGGTGTGGTGTTGCACACTGTAATCCTAGCACTTGGGAGGCTAAGGCAGGAGGATTGCAAGTTGAGGCCAGCTTGGACTATATAGCAACACTCTGTCTCAAAAAAAAAAAAAAGAAAGAAAAAAAGAAAGAAAAGGAAAAAAAAAAAAGAAATCAAACAAACAAAAAAATGAAAGCAAACCTAAAACCAACCAACCAAACACCACCACCAAATAAATAAATAAATAAATAAGTAGAAAGGAAATTTGAGACCACGTTTTTCCCTCACCTATAACTCTTTATTACTTCCCCAACCATCAAGGTCCATCGTCTGGCTCCTCCCTAAAACCCAACTGCAGCTCTAGCCACTAGCCACCAGGGGTCTTTCCTGCCTCTGGGTCCGATGCTGCCACTCCTCTCTGTATAGGTGCCTCCTGGTCCTGCCCTGGGTCTCAGCTTAAGTGGTTATCTCCTTAGACAGGGCTTCCTGACAAGCTAATCCATAAATCCTCTTATACTACTATGGCACTGGCATCCTTTTCTTCATAGCCCTTCCCCTACGCTAATTGAATATATGTTGTTGTTGTTAGGTGCAGTTGAGTCAGTGTAGGACTCATAGTGAAACAGTATTGTCAGTGCTTCTCTGCTATTCACAGGGTTTTCAATGGCAATTTTTTTTTTCGGTATTAGGGATTGAACCCAGGGCCTTGCGCTTGCATGCTCTGCAAGGGCTGGACCACTGAGCTGCACACCCAGCCCATTTTTTTACTTTTTGAGGCAGGGTCTTGCTAAATTACACAGACTGCCTCTGGTCTCAAACTTGCGATCTTCTTGCCTCCGCCTCCTGAGCCGCTGGGATTACAGGCATGCGCCACCACGCCCAGCTCAGATTTTTTTTTTTTTTTAGGGAGTGGGAGTGGGTTGCCAGGTCCTTCTCCCAAGCCTACAGCACCTGGTGTTCCCAGGCAGTCTCCCATTCAAGTACTAACCAGGCCCGACCCGGCTTAGCTTCTGAGATCTGATGGTATTGGATGCCACAGTGGTACAGCTGCAGGCCCAATTGAATATATATGTGTACCACATTATCTGACTCCTCTCCTGGGTTGAAAACTCCCCCCTAGAGGTAGGAATATATTTGTTTTGGTCACTATTCTATTAGTCTAGGCTAGTCCATTATCTTACAGAAGCAAGCACATATACAGAAAATATTGTTGAAAATAACTCAAGCACTTACACATGTTTACTTATTTATGTATTTATGTATTTATTGCAGTACTGAGTGTTGTACCCAGGGCCTCATACATGCTAGGCAAGTGCTCCACCACTGAGCTGCATCCTTAGCCCCCTTTATTTTCTTCTGTTTTTGAGACAGGGTCTCGCCAAGTTGTGTAGGCTGCTTCTGGCCTTGAACTTGGGTTCCTCCTGCCTCAGCCTTGGAGTAGCTGGGATTAAAGGCATGTGCCATTGCACTTGGCTTATTTAGTTTTTTTTTTTTTTTTTTTTGTGGTACTGGGGGTGGAACCCAGGGCCTTGCACTTGCATGCTCTGCAAGTGCTGGGCCACTAAGCTGCACACCCGGCCCATTATTTTACTTTTTTTTGAGACAGGGTCTCGCTAAATTAGCACAGACTGCCTCTGGTCTCGAACTTGCGATCCTCCTGCCTCCGCCACCTGAGCCGCTGGGATTACAGGCGTGTGCCACCATGCCCAGCCATTTAGTTATTTTTGGTAAGGAGTTGTGTCATGTTGTCCAGACTGGTCTTGAATTCCTGGCCTCAAGTGATCCTCTTACCTCAGCCTCTTGAGTGCTGGAACTATAAGCATGTGCCACTGAGCCCAATGGCACCTATTTTCTAAAATTCCTTCCATTATTGACTTGAACTAACATTTCATTCATTTTCTCTATTGATTGGGCATCTACGATGAATCAGGCACTGTTTTTGGTGCTGGGAATGAAGCAATGAATAAAGCAGACAAAAATCCTGGCCCAAAGGATGCTTTTCTTTTGCTGGTGAGTCAGACATCTTTTATGTATGCCCCATGTCACATCTTAGTTCACTCATTGGGCTCAGCATCCACTTGACCAATAGGAAACAGGAGCTGGTGGAAAAAGGCTTTGTCTTCTATTTTGTATCCTGCCCTAGTTCCTCAGAAAGTACTGAGCCCCATGTGCTCAAAGAGGTTACATACTCTTGGGGCAGCCTTCTTTCTTTCCCTATTTCATTCTTTCTGGTCCCAATTCCTATTTATGCCCCTATTCCATGGGCTCATGGGTCTGCAGCCATAGTTCTGTGGCATCCAATCCCATCAGATCTCAGAAGCTAAGCAGAGTCAGGCCTGGTTAGTACTTGGATGAGAGGCCGCCTGGGAACACCAGGTGCTATAGGCTTGGGAGAAGGACCCAGCAACTCACTCCCAAAAAGCAATCTGCCATTGAAAACCCTATGAACAGCAGAGAAGCACTGACAATAGTGTTTCCCCTGTTGTATGTAGGATCGCTATGAGTTGGATACCAACTGGACAGCACCTAACAACAATTCCATGGGCTGACTCCCCTAAAGAAATGGCTTGCTCATAAGTCCTTCTCCCATGCTGCTTGGGGTTGTTGGATAGGGGTGACCCAAGTTAACATAGGTAGCATTTTGTTTCCTTTATTGACTCATTTTCTGCTTTTCTACCTTGGGTCCCTGGCTGTATTTCAGGTTCCTAATCAGCATGGCTCAGCTATTCTTTATTTGCATTTACCCATAGTTACTCAAGGCCTGGCAAATATCCATAAACATATGTTGATTTTGATTCCATTCAACACAAGGAAAGAGTATAGTGGCTATCTGTGGCCCAAGGGAAGCCAGAGTCATTTCTGATGCAGAGACCTCTACCTGATGTTGGATAAAGCCGGGGCCTGCCAGGGCAACTACTGTTTTCTCCATACCCATGCTGCTTCCTTCTCAGGTCCCTGTATCTTTCTAACAGCAGCAGGTCAGCAGCCACTCCAAGATGCTCATGAACTTGAGCCAGCCCATAGCTGGGACTCTCCCTGGGGCAGGGAGAGGGGCGTTCTGCCTGCCACCTGCTTCCTCCAAGCTGGGAGCGGGGGACAGGGAAGCCAGCTCCTCTGCCTCAGGGGCAGGATCCATGTGCCTGTCATCTGGTGCTGGAAACCAGATGTCAGGACCCTGCCATGGAACAAGGCCACAATCAAGGACTCAAAGAAATGACTTCAAAATTCTGTCTCAACCTTGACTGAATCTTATGGGTAGAGGAAGTGACAGGCAGCTGGTAAAGGTGCAAAAGGCATAGGACAAGGGTTCCCGTTATGGGTCTACCACCAGTTTGATGCTTCAGTGGTCAGGCACCACATTTCTGCCCACAGTTTCCTGAAAATGAGAAGGCTAGACTAGATAGTCTGAAAGAACCCCCCAGCTCTTGTATTCTTAAATTACAGAGCTGGAAGGAAACTGATCTGTCAGTTATACTGTGCTTTTCCCCCTTCAGAGCCCTCACTGTTGGTCACAGCACCATGTCTATTCTAAGTCCACTATGAGATGCTCCGGTGTCTTCACTCTTGCACACTCCTGGGCAGCCACACTTGTTTACATATATTTGATCATTATTTTCTAACTGAAATTTTTACTGAGATAATTGTAGATTCACATTCAGTCGTAAAAAACATCTTGCTTCATCTCCCCTAACAATTACATTTTTGCAAAACCTTAATATGATATCCTAAATAGGATATTGACATTGATGCGATGCACCTCTTATTCAGATTTCCCCAGTTTTATTTATACTGTTGTGTGTGTGTGTGTGTGTGTGTGTGTGTGTGTGTGTGTGTGTGTGTAAATTCTATGTAATTTTATCGCTTATACCACAATCAACCTACTTAGTTCCAAGCCAAGTGTAGGGGCACAAGCCTATAACCCCAGTACTTGGGAGGCTGAAAGATCATAAATTTGAGGCCAGCCTGGGCTACCTATCCAGTTCCAGGCCAATGGGGGCTACATATTTGAGACTCTGCTTCTCCCCCCCCTCCCCTAAGATACTTAGTTCCAAAACTAGAAAGATCCCTTATATTGCCCCTTTAAAACTTCCTGCCCCACCTCAGCAGCCCCTTGATGATTTCTCAAAATCTTTAAATTTAGACATAAACTCAAACTCACAGAAATGTTCCAGTACACTCTGTACCCAGATTCACTGATAACATTTGGTCCATTTACTTTATTACTTTTTCCTATCAAGATATGTTCCATCCTGGGTCTCTTCCCTGCCCTCCCATCACCTGAAGTTGCCCTTTACCCTTTGATGACCCTTTACCCTTTCATGCTACTTCAGTGCATATCTCCTAAGAATAGAGACAGTCTTATACAAAAACACAGTCCAACATATCAATATCAGTAAATTTAACACTGATCCAGTACTTTATCCACAATACAGATTCCAATTTTGTCAACAGGAATGTCTCTTATAAATGCCCTCCCCCTTATTGAGGATCCAGTATGGATCAGGTAACACAGTTAATTGTTGTAACTCTTTAGCACTGCTTAATCTGGAACAATTCTCAAGTCTTCCTTTGTCTTTTATGACATGTAATGTTTTGAAGAATACAGCCGCCCTCCTTTTATTAGATGATCCTCATTTTGGGTTTATCTGAGGTTTCATCTTCATTAGATTCAGGCTACGCATTCTCCTGGGAATACTGTAAAAGTGACATGTCCTTTGGATATGATATGCGTCTGCTCCCACTGGTGATGTTAATTTTGATCACTGGGTCAAAATCCCTTTTGCAGAGTTAACATTTCCACCTGCGCTTTTATACAGTTAATATTTCCCCCTTGTTACTAATGAGCAAATCATCTAAGAGGGAAATAGGTCAATGCAGGGAGATATCTAGTCAACAAAGACATCCCCTTTCTAGAGTGAGCATCTCTTTATGATTCTTCCTAGAACTAATTTTAACTATTCACTTGATCTCAGGTTCTTCTCCAGTACCAGAAACTAGGTTTTTTAGGGTTTAGCTTCTTTGCATCTTTGGTTCTGGTCTGAGTGGGCTTCCAGTCCTCCCAATGTTCCAGAGGTTAGAGAGACAAGCCTGAGAAGTGGACTCCACAGCTTCAAGTAGAAAGAAATGAGCTAATGTGGGTGGTGGTTGTTAGGTGCCATTGAGTTGGTGTCCAACTCATAGCGGCCCTAGGTACAACAGGTGAAACAGTATTGTTAGTGCTTCTCTGCTATTGTTTTTTGGGAGTGGGTTGCCGGTCCTTCTCTCAAGCCTACAGTCCCTGGTGTTCCCAAGTGGTCTCCCATCCAAGTACTAACCAGGCCCCACCCTGCTTAGCTTTCGAGATCTGAGGGGATCAGACGCCACAGTGGTACGGCCAGCCGGCCAGCCGGCCAGCCGCAAGCAATGTGGGTAGTTCCCGGTTAAACTGTCCACAGCTGATTTGCATAACAGAGCGGCCTGTGAGCTCCCACTTCCTGGGATCCTTTCCCCATCTCTCTCCGCTACGCCCCTCCACCCGCGTTTTCCTCTAGTGGCTTCTCGTTCGGATTGCGCATCCGCGTCCCTCCTTGTCCCGCTCCGTTCCCCCTCCGTGTGAGCCCCAGGGTGGCTCCCCAGGAGCCGGCCCGCCGTGCAGTAACTGAACGCAGGATCCTTCTCCTAAGTGACTACACACAGCCCGCGCGCGGCGCAGGGGCGCCGGAGTCCCATCCTCCCCTTAGCCTCACTCGGGACGCTCCCAAGTGCTAAAAGTAAACAAGCGGGAAAGGTTTCCAGGCCCAGGTAATTCCGCGGCGCTACTTCGTGCCCGGCGGCGCTAGTGAAAGCGCTGGGACGCCGCCTGGAGAGAAGGAGGGGCGCGGCCCCCCGCCGCCCGGCAGCGCTAGCCGGCATCCCGGAGGGCAGCCCGCAGGTGGCGGCGCGGGCCGGGCGGGGCCGGGGAAGGGGAGGGCTCGGCGCGCGTCGGGCGGTGACGGCAGCGCGGAGGGGAGGCGCGAGCCGCCCGCCCGCCGGAGCCATGGCGAGAGGCCGCAGCGCGGCGCCCGCCTCAGTGCCCGCGTCGGCCCCAGCGTCCCCGCCCGCCGCCCTCGGGCCCAGCCGGCCGCCACCCGCGCGCGCCCCCAGCCTCTGACCCTCGCGCGCCCGGAGCGAGCGCCCCCCCCGGAGAGGGGCCTCCCGGGGGAGCTGGCGTGGGGCAGCTGCGGCGCATCCCTGGCTCGCCCGTCCCTCTCAAGCAGCCCGACGACCCTCACGCGTCCGGGCGCCTCGGGCCCCCAGCCCGGCGACACCAGGGTGACGAACGAGCAGCCGCGGAGGCGGCGCCGAAACCGAATCCCGCCGCGTGCGCCCCCGAGCCGCCCGGCCGGCTGCAGCCGAGGGAACCGGAGCCGCCGGGCGGCCGGGCCGGGCTGAGCGCCACTCGGAAGAGGCGGCTGAGCGCCCGGGCAGCCCGCGCCGGAGGCCCCGGGACCGCGCCTGCTGCGGGGCCGCGCTCCGTGCACCTCTTGCAGGTAAGCCTGCCGTGGGGTACCGGTGTCTCCCGCGCACCGGGCCCGGGACGTGCGGGAGGCGGACATGGGTGTTCTGGGGGTGCACGCGCGTGATCGAGTGGCGGCGGGGGAGGCCGGATGCCGGGACCCTCCAGGGACAGCCTTCCTCCTGCAGTGGCCACCCCTGCGGGAGGGCCGGGGGGGCCAGAAAGGCCCCCCTAGGGCTTCGTGTCGGCCACGCAGCAAGGACCGGATTCCGGGCTCTGGCACTCCGAGGTGACAGTGAAGCGACCTTCAAAGAGCCCTGGGCCGATCCAGGCCAGAGCGCGGGCAGAACCCCAATTCCCACACTTTGACAAAACTTAATGTAAATTCCATCTGAGCGTGTGAGGGCCCAGAGCGATGGCTTTTAGGGTCCCCTTTTTACATCGTGAGAGTTAGCAAGTTCACTTTGTCACTTCTGACTTGAGTTTTTAAATTCTTTCTAGTGTCCAAGGTCAGACTCTTGCTGGTAAAAACAAATGAAATGAAATGTATTTTCTTTTTTTTCCCCCCCCCTCCAAAGTGTGTTCTAGGAAGATGTTTAGGGAAGAAAAGATCCCCAGCCACGTTCTGGCTGTCTTGCCCCTTAAAGATCCGTTTTAGAACCCTTCGCTGCCCTTGATTAGTGTTCATTTCGAGAGAGTGTCCAAAGCATTAATGCTTAGGCCTCTAATTTTATTTTTCCCTGATATGCTTCACCAAAACTTTGTTTCAAATGCTTGTGGAAGCATTGTCAAGACTGCAGAATGTAGCCAGGACCAGTACCTTTTCTTGCAGGGTCATTTGGCGATCTGTGGGTTGGTGTGGGCGGACACCACAGGGAAGCAAGCTAGTTCCAGAACTCTTTCCATTTCCCACCTCCCAAAGCCACAAAGGGAGTGGCCAGAGTGAGCACTGACCAGCCCCCGGGGGGAGGGGGCTGTCTCCCAAATTGAAGCGGAACTGATAGGCTGGGAGCTTGACTGGTAGGTTTGCAGAAATGGACCTTGGGTGACAGTGGCTTTCTTCCTCTGGTCATGCTCTAGGACACTTTGATCTCTGGTCCCAACTTTATCACAGAGGATCCGGGACAAGTGTAGAATCGCCTGGAGCTTTGAGCTGGACTGTAGGGGATGCGGAGCTGTGTTAGGAAGCCCAAGTCCGTGTGTAGCAGGTTTGGCAAGAGTTGGGTTTCAGATTGGCCGTTTGGCTGCAGCACCAGAGCAGTTTCCTGTTTGATGCCACAGGGATGGGTGGGATTCAGTTTCCTGTCCAGAGCAGAGCTCTCCTCCCTGAGGAGGATGTTTCTTAGGATGGTCTCTCACCGTGGCTTTTGCTGCTTTCCCTCCCTCATACTGGTACCTGAAGGACATTGGTTTTGGAGCCGGTATACTTGAGTTCAAATTCTAGCTCCTCTCTCTCTTCACTGGCTAAGTGACCTTGGGCCCTAATTTAACCTCTTTGGCCTGGCTTTCCCCATCCTGAATTTACTTCTCCCTTACCAACCCCATGCTGGCCCCAAACCCAACAAACCTAATTGGACTGTTGTAAGGATTAAAGAGACAAGTGTTTTCAATCAAAGTATTAGTAAAAGTTTGGCTGGATGACCTGTGAGAGTTTTGGGTCTCATTCCAACTTGATTATGTTTGTGACTTGGTAATCTTTTTTGAGCCCCAGTAGGGATCATAAAGCAGATATTATCGTAATTATTACCTTTTATGTAGGTTTGCAGGGATGGTCAAATCAAATCATGTAAAAGGGATTTGGAAATAACAGAACATTCACACTGAAAGGAGTTTCCTAAACTTTCAGTTTCCACACCAATAGCATCTTATTGTTTGCTATCTAATGTGGGTTTTGTTCCTGCCATTGCTTTCTGAGCCCCTGGCCTTGCATACTAGACCTCTGTCATTGTTAAAGGTGATTCTTGAATTAGTCATCTGGGTTCATCACCTCGACCTGGTGCACCCAAGGTGGAGAGCGGGCCTGGGGCTTCTCTCCTCTAACTCTGCACAGTTCCTAAGAGAAAAGATGAGGAGGGCCAGCAAGCAGGTGCTGTTTCCCTCCCCAGGCCAGTCTTGTTTTCTCTGCTGTAGGGCTCAAGTGGGAAAGGCATTGGAGAGTGAAGAGTTCACTCAAACTCACAGAGGGCTGCAGATACTCAATAAAGCCTTTTATGCCTTTAACTCTGTGTGGTTGGGATGTTTGGTAAACTCCAGGATAATATTACAACGACTAGTCTCTTCTAATAGCTGATTCTCTGATCCTTGTGTTTGAAAATGGGCCTGATCTACTTAACTCATTTGTATTTGGTGTGGACTCTGATTTTTGTGGGATTTGGCAGACAAGAGGACGTACCTTTTCAAAGATGAAGATGTTAGGAGGAGAACTATCTCCGCATGAAGAGACATGTGGGCTTAAACTTTATTTTATAGTCTTGTGTTAGTGTCTTGTTGGACTGAGATACACTGATGGATGGGTATTGTGGCTCTGCCTGCTTTTTTCTTTCTGAACAATATTCCCTATCCTGACTTGCCATCTTATTAGTTGTGTCCAAATGGGGGCCACCAGAGTGTACGTAATAGCATGGATATGTCTGGATGTGTCTGAGCTACCTGTAATTCCAAAGGGTGTGTGGTTGCTTACGAAGGGCTTTGTGGCATTATTCATTGGGAAGCTCATTTAATTATGTGATTGTTAATAGTGCACCTGAGGTGGATGAGGGTGAAGCGGGTGGAAGAGGAGCTTTTAAAATCCCTGTTTGGACTTCTGGTCCAGTGTTCTAGGAAGGATTGCTCCAGCCTCAACTGTTTAGTGGCCGGAGCTTTGATAAGAAGCACAGTCAATGCCTTTTTGGGGTTGAGGTTTAGCTCAGTTGGTAGAGTGCTGCTCCGCACTCTCTGAGGATCCAGGTTCCATTCCCAGCACCGAAAAATATGGGAGAAGGATGTGGCAATCCACTCCTGAAGCAACCCTGAAACAATCAGGCAATGAAAACCCTAGGAGGGTCGCTATGAGTCGGACCCGATTCAATGCCACCAAACAACAACAAATCCCTTTTTGATGAAGGCAGTCAGTGATTTCTCAGGTGGCCACTCACAGCCTTGGGAAAGTCCTTGGCCTCCACCTGTCAGGCTACAAAAATGGGTTATTTTGATGCTTTTTAAATTTGGCCCTGTAACCTTCAGCGCAAAGGAAATCTGAAAAAGAGGGTTGGAACGCTTAGCATGAGGTTTCTACTATCACTTTTCAGTGTTCCAGAAGGCTAGAATGTAGGATGAATTTTTTTTTTTTTTTTTTTTTTTAAGAGCCGTTCTTTCCTTATTGCGTAGGCTCCTTGTCAACTCCTGGATTTAAATGATTTTCCAGCCTCAGCTCCCAAGTGCAGGGGGCATCTCCCAGGGCCTTAGGAAAAACAAGGTATATTTCCTTCAAGTGCCTTTTGACTCAGAGTTGCAACTTAAACCATTTTAATGTTGTTGTTGTTAGGTGCCATTGAGTCGGTGTCCGACTCATTAGCGACCCTATGTACAATAGGTGAAACACTATTGTCAATGCTTCTCTGCTATTCATGGGGTTTTCAACGGTGGATTGATTTTTGGGAGTGGGTTGCTGGGTCCTTCTCCCAAGCCTACAGTACCTGGTATTCCCAGGGGGTCTCCCATCCAAGTACTAACCACACCTGGCTCTTCTTAGCTTCCGAGATCTGACAGAATGGGACGGCATAGTGGTATGGATTTAGAAGGCATAGTGGTACAGCTGCAGGCATTTTAATATTAAAACAAGATAAATCCAGGCACAGTGGTACCATATTTTCCCTGAGGTCCTGGGAGATCCCCCCAGTTTAATACATGTACCTTAGTCTGAGAATCTGGGAGTTGGCTTATTTCTAGGGTACCTTTTAGTGCCTGACTTTTTAAGACATCAGGACATTCAAAAGCAGAGGATAATTTACCCAAAGGAAATGGATTTTATTGTCACTTCTGGAAGGATGGTCCACCACTGAGGGGAAATAGACATCTTAGTAAATGAGAGAGCCACCAGAATATAAGTTGCCTGGATTTGAGTGTTAAGTTAGCCATGCTATGGGCTTTCAGGGGACTTAAAAGTCAATCTCTTTCTCTCTCTCTCTTTCTCTCTCTCTCTTTCTCTCTCTCTCTCTTCTCTTTCTCTCTCTTTCTCTCTTTTTTTAAATAATTAGTTGGAAATAACAATGAACATATGAATTACGTGGTGTGACATCTTCTGACAAATCTCTTTAGCTTGCCCTTCAGAGCACCTCATTCTTACTCTGCTCCTCCGTAATGGCTAGACTTCATTAGTAGGGAGCATAATTTTGTTGATTAAAAAAATGCCACTGTTTGTTGACTTATGTTCACACAGATTAGCTATTAGGAAGTCCTACATGAAATTACATTGCCAAAGGCTTATTTATGTCTCTTAAAATGGTTATTAATTAGATTAGGGATATGAGATTTTATTATTTTTTTTCTTTCTACTTTGTCCAGGATTGGAAAGAAAAAAAGACCATCTGTGCATATGGAGAACCACAGAATTTTAGAGATTCTTCCTCAGTTCCTCTGGTTATTTGATAAAATCAATTAAGTCCTTCTAGGCAGTTCTTTGGGTTCGGGTTTAGCTCCATTGGTAGAGCACTGCTCTGTACTCTCTGAGGACCTGGTTTCAATTCCCAGCACTGAAAACATGGGAGAAGGATGTGGCAATCCACTCCTGAAGTGTCCTGAAAAAATAAGCCATTGAAAACCCTATGAAGATCGCTATGAGTTGGACCCAACTCCAGGGCACCTAACAACAACAACAATAGGCAGTTCTTTATCATCAACAACATCTGCTCTGGGTCTGGATCTTTTCTGGTAGTAATATTCTGTGAGCCATCAGTTTTTAAGTTCCGTAAAAAGTTGAACAGATGAGATCTAGTGTAGGCCTGTGTCCATGCATTATGGGTCATTAGCAAATGGTTTCCAGTTTGGGATGTGGCCAAAGATAAAATGTCTCTGTGGAAAGCTGAAAGCCATATGGCCCCATCTATGTTATTGAATCAGGCAGGTGGACCTTGAGGAGCAGGTCAGCAGTGAGTGCAGAAACTACCCTTGAATCCCTTGAATTTACCTTTGTCTGAGGACCGTTGGGAAACTTCTTGAAGAGGGGAGAGAACAAATTCCTTTGGCCTCAGGAACATCCGATGTCCTCAGTGTGATAAGAAAGAGAGGGAGCCAGTGACCACGGACAGCTCGTCTGTTCATGCCAAAGGGACTGAGTCGCGCTTGACACGGTGGAACAGAGTGGTCATGTCCTGGTGCGAGCAGCCATGGGAATAGGACAGGGCTCATGAGGGAGGTGTCGGCCTTTGCTGTTCCTGTGTGACTTTTGGTCCCTGCTGTCATGGCTCAAGCTGACTGCACAAGTGAGTTTAGGGCCTCTCTGCTCAAAATGGGATTGGCCGAGCAGCAGCCTCTTCGAGCTTCAGGATCTCAGGCCCCCTCTCCCACCTACTAAATCTGCATCTGCATTGTAATCGTATTCCTGCTGGTGTTTATAAGGAGTCACTCCTTTGTGTCTACACAGATGCATTCTTTTCGGCTGCCCACAGCCAGACTTTGCAGATGTGGGGGTGAGCGAGTGGCCAGTGCGCACTTGCTTCCTCTCCTACTTGGGAGAGCGGTGCTCCATGTTTTATTTAAACTCATGTCCCGAAATGAAAGCAAAGGGATTAGGGTTTCTTAGAAAAGATTGTTGAACCCATTCCCTCCCCACCCCCAACTCATTCCTTCCTTTGATGCAGAGCAATGGACTGTAAAATGGGAGGGCTCAAAGAGGGCAGCAGCGGGACAGTCCCAACAGTGCAGTGTCACTGACCTCCCCCTACCTCCGTCAACGCATATCTAAAACATAGGCTGGTAATTCTGAGTCTTAAAAATGTGCCAGAGCAGTGACTCAACCGTTCTCCCCTGCTCCTAGCTGAGTGGTCGCTGCTCCCACCCACCCACTCTTGGTGGAGCAGATCTAAAGTGCTGGGTCATTTGCACTGTGATCCCGGTGATCACAGAGTGGCAGCCAGGTGGAAGGTGAGAGGATCTGACCCAAGTTTCTGTTACCTTTTCCCACCTCCCCAGCATCCCGCCTGCCTTCTGAGCAGGTGTAGGGCTCTTGGCCCTGTACTCTTTCTACATTCTTGTGTGGGTGGGGGCAGGTAACTGGTTTTTACTAAATTCTTCTTTTCTTGCCCCAGAAGTGCCCAAGTCCCTCAGTCTGAGAGATCACAAGAAATCCCTAATGCAATGACCATCTTTTATTTCAGCTAAAAACCACTGATTGTTGTTGCTGTTGTTAGGTGCCATCGAGTCAGTGTCCGACTCATAGCGACCCTACATACAACAGGTGAAACACTATTGTCATGCTTCTCTGCTAGTCATAGGGTTTTCAATGGCTGATTGTGTTTCCAGAGCGGGTTGCTGGGTCATTCTCCCAAGGCTATAGTATCTGGTGTTCCCAGGCGGTCTGTCATCCAAGTACTAAACAGGCCTGACCCTGCTTAGCTTCCAAGATCTGATGGGATCAGACACCACAGTGATATGGCTGCAGGCAAAAAACCCCAAAAAACACTGATAAGATATACATAACATAAAATGTATCATTTTAACCATTTTGAATGTATAGCATTGGTACATCTACATTGTTGTACAGATATCGCCACCCTCTATCTCCAGGACCTTCTTACCTTCCCCAACTGAAAGTTTACACATTAAACGCTAACTCTCCATTTCTCCCTCTGTTGAGCCCCTGGCAACCACCCTTCTAATTTCTGTGTTTGTGAACTTGACTACACTAGGTGGAATCATATAGCATGTCCTTCTGTGTCCAGATTATTTCACCTAATATAATGTCTTCAAGTTTCTTTTATGTTGAACCATGTGTCAGAATTTCCTTTTTAAGGCTGAATAATATTCCATTGTATGTATATATCACATTTTGTTTCTCAGTTTATTCAGTGATGGGCACATGGGTTTCTAACATTTTTGGGGCTATTATGAATAATGCTGCTATGAACATTGGTTTACAGATATCTATTTGAGTCCCTGCTTTTACTTCTTTTGAATATATACCCAGAATTTGAATTGCTGGGTAGTTTCCTGATTTTATGTTGAATATTTTGAGGAATTGCCATGACATTTTCATCAATTGCTGTCATTTTACATTCCTAACAGAAATGCACGAAGGTTTCAGTTTTTTCACCTCTTCAGTAACACCTGATATTCTACTTTTTCTTTTTAAACAGTAGCCATCCTAATGTGTGTGAAGTGGTTATTTCTTTTGAATCACTTTTCCCCCCTTCATTTTGTTATTTTCCCAACACCAGCCATAGTCTGTGCCTTTTTTTGAGTAGGTGGAAATTTCTGAAAAGTGGTGGAACATCAGTAGCTCTTACTTCAATCCTTGCTACTCCCGTTGGGGCATCACGTTTAGTTTATTTAGGAAGTGTGGTGGGACTTACTTAGATTAATATGGTTCCTAAAAGCTTCTGATGTTTCAGAGTCTGCATGTTTCTGGTCTTCTCCATTCTTTTCTCACTTTTTTTTTTTGTTGTTGTTGTTGTTGTTGTTTTTTTGAGGCAGAGTTTTGCCTCAGCCTCCTGAGTGCTGGCATTACAGTTGTGCCTTATCACACCTGGCCTCTCACCTTTTCTATTTTGAATAAAAATTGTTGTGAGTTGGTGGATTGAAGAGGACAGAAAGGCAATACAGCAAACCAACATGTTACATTTTGTGATTTTTGTGAGGGGAGTGCTGGGGATTGCACCCAGGGCCTCGAGCATAAGCACGCACCCTACTGCTGAGCTATATCTCCAGCCACATTTTGTGGTTCTGAATATAGGGTTCTAACAGTCAATTTGATTAGCCTGTTGGACTTTGAGTTGAGGGGTTTGGTGGTCCACTGTCTCAGAGGTCTAGCAACACAGTTATAATATTGAGGGCCATTTTTAATGAAGTGAGAGGTCCCAAGAGGTGGGCCTTGCTTGTGCGGTAGAATTTCATACCTGGGAAGAAAATTGCAGGTTTACTTAAACTAAAGGGACAGGCAGATTCTTGTCATGTTACAATGTTAGAATTGGTAATCTTTGTTCCAAGGGATTCAAAACCACTAAGCAAATAAACAGAAAACCAAACCTGTGATTCAGGACACACTCCTGTGATTTGGAGGAAAGGTGGAGAGGAGGAAAATGAGCAATTTGTTCTGTGGGTGACTCACTAGTGCTGTGTCTGTGAGAGTTACTGCTGGCCTCCTCAGACAGTGGGCTTACTGGCTTTCATAACAGGGGAAAAAAGTTGCACTGAGACGGTGGGTCTGTCATTTCAACCCATGTTGAATGCTGGTTGCTATGGGAACTGTACAATTCTGCTTTATGTACTTGAGTAGGATATAGCTTTGTCTTCATTCATTAGCTGAAAAACCAAAACCAGTTGTTTTTTTTCTTTTTCTTTTTCTTGTATCTTTTTTAAACTTTTTGTTGTTGTTAGAGACAGGGTGTTACCATATTGCTCAGGCTTGCTTCCAACTCCCTATGTAGCCCAAGCTGGCCTCAAATGCAGGACCTTCCTGCCTCAGCCTCCCAAGTGGTGGGATTACCGATGTGCACCACCACGCCCAGTTTAGAAACCTTCAGATTAACAGTCATTCTGGGTAAAATGTAGCACATGATCAATGTGTTTGGAGCCATGTTCTTTTATCCCACTTCAAGATTAATGGTTCCATATGCTGAATCCAGCAAAACCAAAATCAAAATAAACAGAACAAAAGTCTTGTTTCTCTTTCTTCTTTTCCTTTTTTCTTTTTTTTCTTCTTTCGCTGTGCTAGGGATCATTCCCAGGGCTTCACACATGTGAGGCAAGTGCTCTACCACTGAGCTACATCCCCAGCCCCCAGACTCCTCTTTCTGATAGTTCCTGAATCATTACCTGCTATGATACCTCATGTAATTATTAAGAGGATTACATGAATTAATGCGTATGCCTGGCTTCATGAAGCATTTCATGTTAGCCATTATTACCGTTGTTGTTAGGGAGGTCCTTATGAGCCATTCATCCACAAGTACTTGTGGAGCCTCTCTCTATGCCAGGCCTGGAGGCGTGTATTGGCTTTCAGTTTTAGGGCACTCACAGGAAAAGCTCCTGTGGCCTAGGGCATTGCTGTCTGAGCTGTGATTTTTACTCACCTCACAGCGACCCTCCATGCTTTGGCTTTGGGAAGAAAGGGTTAACTTTGTAATGGTCCCAAGGCATTAGAAAAATCCTTTTGGATTTGGTATTTGGACACAAATATAAAGACATCCCAAAGATCTTTTGTGGAAAAAATGTAGTTTGTTGTTATATATTTAAGGAAACAGCTTTGTATTTGAGGAAAGCAGTTCCACAACAGTGGATAAGAGGCATGAAAAAAAATCAGTGGGAAAATAGAGTAAAATGTTGATTGTTGCAATAGATGTATTTATACTGTACTTGGAAGAGAGAAAAGTAGTGTATATTAAAAGAGGTTGCTTTAGTACAAGAGGTTTTTTTTTTTTTTTTTTTTTTTGTGGTACTGGGGGTTGAACCCAGGGCCTCGCACTTGCATGCTCTGCAAGTGCTGGACCACTGAACTGCACGCCGAGCCCATTTTTTTACCTTTTTGAGACAGGGTCTCGCTAAGTTACACAGACTGCCTCTGGTCTCAAATTTGCGATCCTCCTGCCTCCGCCTCCCCAGCTGCTGGGATTACAGGCGTGAGCCACCACGCCTGGCAAGAGGTATTTTTTAAAACAACCATTGAATGTTAGCCAGAGAAACTGCTGGGCTAAGTCTCGAGTTTAAAAATGATGCTCATAGAAGAAAATAATAAGCATTCCTGGGAATTTGGTTATTTTATAATGAAATTTTTATCCCTTATGATGTTGAATTCTCTGTTTGGTAAGAGGCAGCATGGCAGAGAATGATCATTACAAGCACCTTTGTGGATTTCCCCCCCAAATTCAGGTGTTGTACCTGCATTTGGTTGCTAGGACAGAGAAAGGATGAAGTTTGCAGATTTTCCAGAAAGAAGACACATGGTGGGAGGGGTGCGATTGGGAGAGGTGGCCGGCTTCACCTTGGTGGACCTGTCCCAGGCCAAGTGTGGGTCCTCGGCCGCCTCCACATCCACCATGCGTGAGACCTGCCCCTGAAGCCTGGGCTTGACTTGGGGTGAGGGAGAAAGAGTGGGGACATCAGCTGGGGCAGTCAGGGACGGTGCAGATGGAAAGAGATGGACGGTTTGAGTGATGTTTAGAGGAGGCAGTGGCAGAGCGGGGAGGAGTCAGAGGAGAGCCTCAGGTTTGTGAGTTGGTGGACCATAACTCAGTTGTCCAGGCAGGAGCACCAGAAGATTCCTGTTTGAATGTGCTGTGATGCGCTTCTGAGATCTCTGAGTTGAGATGTTTAGGGTAGTGGGACAGTTGGGCCTGACACTTGGAACAGACATCAGGTTTGAGGTGAGGCTTTGGGGACCATCCTTATGTAGACAAGAGTGATGTCACATGTAGAAGCGCTCGCGGAAGAGTGCTCAGAGATTGGGGAAAGGTCAGAAGTGTTGGGGGAGAGGGTGTTCTCACAGCCACAGGTGGGGTACCCAGGGTCACTGCTGCGAGAGGCCAAGTGAGACAAGGGACAAAATGTCCTTTGGGTTTCTTTATACACTGTAGGTGTGCAGATATTTGTGGTTGTATTACCTGGGTTTCCTCTTGTTCAAAAGATGCTGGCTTAGCTTTGTTCACATTTTATAGCAGCATCTAGTACCAGAATTCTCAAGGTGTTCATGGAATTTTGCAGCTTTCCTTGCCAGCATTGTCTATGCTTGTTTCATGGGTGGGGTATTGTGAATACCCCTTGTAGGTATTGACAGCATAAGGTGTATATACAGTGTTGTTGTTAAGTGCCGTCTAGTCAGGTCTGACTCGTAATGACCGTTTGTACAACAGGTGAAACACTACCCGACACTGTGCCATGCCCAGCACAATATCAGTGCTTCTCTGTCATTCATCGGGTTTTCAATGGCTGATTGTTTTTTGGGAGGGGGCTGCCAGGTCCTTCTCCCAAGCCTACATCACCTGGTATTCCCAGGTGGTCTGTCATCCAAGTACTAACCAGGCCTGATTCTCCTTAGCTTCTGAGATCTGACAGGATCAGATGCCAAGGGATTATGGCTGCAGGCAAAGGTGTGTATATAAGTAAAAATCAATGGAGCAAGATGTGAAAGATAATTAAAGGTTCTATTGAGTTCATCAGCCATCAGTTGGTAATGCACTAAGTTGCTAAGATATTTGTTCTGTAGAACCTTATTATGCTCTGACTTGTGGTTTTCATCTCTCTTCCCCCAGAAGTCCTTTAGAAAACACTGCATGTGTACACATACACATACACAACCCACCCCCTCCCCACTAATGGTCCTCAAGGCAGCAATTGCCCAGTCTTTAGGGTGGTTAATGAAGCCTGGGTGTTTATTCTTTCTTTCCTTGGTTTGCCCAGAATGTATTATTATTATTGTGGTCCAGGGCCTGGGCTAGGGTGAAGCTACTGAGCCACTTGCACAAAATTTAATAGAGGCTGCCAAAAATCATAGTAATCAAAATAAATATATATATTTTTTATGGTGTAGAGACTGACCTCAGGGTCTTGTGCAGGCTAAGCATGTTCTTTACCACTAAGTTACCTCTCCAGCCCAAGATAAGTAACATTTTAATGCAATATTTTAAACACTGTGTAAATGCAAAACAAACCAACAAACCAACAAACCAAAAAACAAAAAATACCTATGATAAACAGAATATAAGGTTTAATTAAACACAGGATCAGTTTTACTGATTTTTCCTTTTGCCTCAGGCTCCAGTGTGGCTGGGAAGAGCAGTCCTGTGGACTGAAAATGGAACGAGGAAGAATTTCTAAGATTTGAGAAATAGCGACTTAACCTGGATGTGTGGCCTAAAAAGAGTGGGAGGACAAGGTTGGAAGGACAAAGTCAGAAATAGCCATTGATTATGTTAAGGCTTTCAGTGTTTAATGAACAGAAACAACTGTGTTGTGTCTTCCAGAGCATTCTTCTCGATGTATGAAACATTTCAGAAAGAGAATAGTGTGTATACTTACGATAGTCCTTACAATACTGTAATGGTGGTTTTTTTTTGGGGGGGGGTAGTGCTGGGGATGGGGATCAAACTGAGGACTTCACAAATGCTAGGCAAGCACTCTGAGCCATAACCCTGGCTCTGTAATTGCTGTCTTTGAATTTTTGTGATTTTTTCTTTTACAGTGTTAAGTTATGGAAAAGAGTGGTGCTTCTGTTATAAATTAAAACATGGAATTGTCAAAGCTTATCTAATTTATTTATGGTATTAACAAGGAGCCTGCAGCCATACCACTGTGGTGTCAGATCTTGGAAGCTCAGCAGAGTTGGGCCTGGATAGTACTTGGATGGGAGACCTCCTGGGAACACCAGGTGCTGTAGGCTTTGGAGAAGAACCCAGCAACCCACTCCCAAAACACAATCAGCCATTGGAAACCTATGAATAGCAGAGAAGCACTGACAGTACTGTTTCACCCGTTGTATGTAGGGTCACTATGAGCTGGACACCAACTCGACGGCATCTAACAACAACATTAACAAGGAACAAAACATGGTCTTTTAGTGTGTAAGATTGTTCAGCAGCAAAGAAAGTTAATGATTGCCCACCTTTTAGCTGACCATGTGATTGCTATTGATATAATTACCTGGTAGACAGGAGTGGAATTTAGTAATTTGTTAACCTTGGTACTGCATGCTTACAAACACATTCGTGCTATTGTGTGTTACTAAGTGCGGGTTTTGAAACGTGGCTTTCTTTGTCTTCTTCTGGTGAAAAGCCTCATGTTTCGAATCCATCTGGCTCTTCCTGGCCGTCAGTGTGTTCCCAGGATGAGTGAGATCCCAGATTTTTCAGCTCCTCTTCCAATTGCTATGGAGACCGCAGCAGTGCCAACAGGAGTCTCCTCTGTCGCTTTCCTCGGGGCTTCCCCGTAGAAGTTGAAATCCTTCCCCATCCTGTGCTGCGCTACAGTTTCTTAAAATGCCAGAGAGCCTTTCAGAGCTTACTGTGATGGGAGTTATTTTCAGAGACTTACCCTGGAGAGGGTTAAAGCTTTCCAGCCTTGTGAAACGCCCCTTCTTTGTTTGCCTTCCTGCCCCATTCTCTGTTCTGGTGGTCTGAGTTTCCTCTTAGCAACACTCCTCCTCGCTGGGAAAGACTTCCTGACCCAGACCAGCCTCCTGGACTCAGTGTCCCTAGGGCTTCTGGAGGGGCCTGTACCCCTGAGCCCAGGTGATAGGGTGTGCTGGAGACTTCTTGGCCTTCACTTGTATTATGGAAAGGTTTTTCTTTAGGAATTCCATTTCTTTAATAGATACAAGGTTATTCAGCTCTTGGTTTTCTAACGTTGTTGTTGTTGCTGTTCTAACGTAGTGTTGGTAAATTGTCAGTTATTTCGAGGACATTGCCCATTTCATTGATGTTGAGTGAACTGGCACAACAGTGGCCCTTTTAACATCTGTAAGACCTGTAGTGATCTTGCCACCCTTTGTTTCATGTTAAGAATGGTCTTTTCAAAAGAGCTGCTGGATCCGAGTAAGGCTCAGGAAAGCAGGTGGGAGTGGTTTCTAGCAGGGAGGGAAGGCCTCTGAGGAAATAAAGCATGAGTGTGGGGGAGGGTGGTGGAGGGGCATCCCCAGCCTCTTGGCTTTGGGGCTGCTGCTGAGGAAGGAGCAGTCACGTGGGGATGAGCTCATTAGGCTGAGGGCACCAGCTGTGCTATTATTAGGGCTTTTAAAGTCCCTAGCAGATGTTCTTAGGCGGAGTTCCAGGCTTGTTCACTTCCCACATATGGCATAATACAGTACATGGAAAAAGAGGGACTCTTTCACAAAAAGCCTTTCCATGAAACACATCAGTATTTTTTTCCTGTGAACTTTTTCCTTTTTTCTCTTTCTGTTTTTTCTTTGTGTCTCTTTCCCTGTCTTCGTCTCTCTGTTTTCTCTCTTCCTCTGATTTTTTGTGTCTTTTGCCCTCTGACTGTCTCTCTCCCTCTCTTCCTTTCTTTTTCTTTTTCTTTCTCCCTCTGTCCTCTCTGCCTCCCTCCCTCCCTCTCTCTGTCTCTCTCTCTGCTTTTTTTGTGTCTTCATTCTGCCTGTTCCCCCCTCTGCCCCTCCACTTTCTACTTCCTTCTTTCTCCTTTGAGACCCTTTTAATTTAAACCTTATGTGGAACTAGAGGACATAGTGGGACGTGAAGAAAGTTTGCCAATCATAGATTAAAAGCAAACCTTGGCCTTTTGTAGAAAGTGTAAAAAGTGCAGGTAAGTTGGCAGGCGATCATGTACTGGAGATGTTTTTGACAGGAGCCTGCTGTGAATTGCAGGTTAGCTTCCTGCCCTCTTCACTCTGGGACACAGTAGCAGCTCTTGTGTTAGGAACGCTTTAACTTTGAACAGACTGAGGAATCAGCCAGGGACATGGATGATTTTTGTAGCCAATTTGCATGTTGTTATTAGCTGATTACTTCTACTGTTGCCCTGGATCTTATTGATCAGCTTTATCTGAAAGCTTCCATGTGGCCCTCCTCGTCCCTCGCTGTCATAGTCACCACCTGTAAGTTTGGAATCACAGAGTGGAATCAGTATCAAACTGGGGTAAATTACTGCTCTGGGGTCTGAATTTCTATAGGGGAAATGGGCTGCTATATGACATAACCTCAGTGTATACTCTTTAAAGCTTAGGATGATGCCAACTTCATTATAGACGTTTCCTATTGTTTATTTCAACCTGTAGATATTTTGATATGTTTACATTTTGTGACTGACACAATTACATGATCATATTCGTATTTCAGAAATAATGACACAAGATGTGTGTACATTTGTGGTATTTCTTACTCTAATAAAGACTGCAGCTGTCAGAAATACATTTTAAGAACAGCTTCTGTAATCTGGGTATTTTCTTTGAAAGAAATATATCTACTTTAGAAAAATACTTTGGAATTTAAGACATTGTTCAGTTGAAGAAAAGGTTGAAAAAAGAAAAACCAAAAACCTAAACTACACAGTGAGATCAGGATGAGAGGGATATTGAACTGGGCAACTGAATTCCGTAGGTTATTTCTCTGCCAATTCAGTAACAACTGTTTCACTTCCCCAATTTTACGTTATCTGAAGAAGGGGGGTTAGGAAGAAGGAAGCCTTTGTCACTACAGTAGTAGATGCAGGTGCTAGAGCCCCTGGTTACTAGGGCGGCATGTTTGCCCTTTTACATGCTGCCACCCAGTGTGTGTGCTGCGTCGTTTGTGCTTTTTCCAGAGATGTGTGGTTTTTCCTCATTTCATAGGTCTGCAGCAGAGAAGTATCCCCTTTGGTTGGAGTCGGGATTCTTGATAGATTGGGGAGCTGGTTGTAAAGTGTGTGTTGAGTGACTTCCCTGGGCCAGACATTGCAATATAGCAGTAGACGAGGCAGCCCAGCTCTGGGGGCATGGTGCCAGGTTGGGACAGGGTAGAGAACAGAGCAGCAGCAAAGGTGTCTCTAGGGAGGTCAGGGTGAGCAGAGGCTGAGTATAATGGGGAAGGAGCCATGGGGAAGCAGGGGACAAAGCTTCCCAGGCAGAGCAGACAGTAAGTCCCGAGGCCTAGGCGAGGCTACTGTGGCTGGAGTACAGGGAACCCCTAGAGATGGAGGCTCAGCACCGTTGGCTAATGATGCCAAGAGCTGATGGAGGCAAGAGAAAGTTTAACACGAGATTTGGGATCTTTTGTATATTCTTTTTGTTTGTTTTGTTTTTCTTTTTTAAAAATTATTTTGCTTGTACATATTTACGGGGGTTGCTGTTGTTAGGTACCATCAAGTTGGTGTCCAACTCACAGTGACCCTACATACAACAGGCGAAACAGTATTATCAATGCTTTTCTGCTATTCATAGGGTTTGCATGGCTGATTGTTTTTGGGAGTGGATTACCAGGTCCATCTCCCAAATTTATGGGGGTACAAAGTGGTAATTCAGTTCATATATACACCGTGCAATTATCAAATCAGGATTACTGACACTTGTATCTCTTTAAACGTCTTACAAAAACAAAAGAGAAAAACATTTGATTTACATGTAGCAATTATTGCCATATGTACGTTCTTAATGGAATTTATCAAACCAGAATGCATTTACATAATTTAAAGATAGCAGTGTCAACAGTAGTTGTTATATGTAATCTACTGGTCAGGCAGTTAGCAGGGTCAGCTTGGGTGACAGTTGTATCAAAGAACCAAGCAGTGGCATCGTCACCTCGCGGTAGAGTTGAGAGTGAAGAAACATGAGAAGGTTATTTTCTTTTGTAGCTGAGCAATTACTTTTCTTGGCAGAAGAAAGTGAATCTCAGACTTCATCCCAAATCAATGAACACCAGGTGACCATTGACCAGATTGCAAAGAGAAAAAGAGATGACATGCTGCAGAGCATGGTATCAATGACAACCGGTTGTAGTTCACCCTAGCTGTTTGAATTTCCTAAACTGAAAGTTTTCCAAAGATTCTTAGTGATTCCCTGATACTCTCTCCTGTGTGCGTGTTGTGAAATTTGCCACATCTGTGTCTGAATACAGGCCCCATTAGATGTACTATGATAAGATGATTCTGTTGTAAGTTAGAGCACAGTTGCCTGAGGTGTGTTTCCACTTTCCTTGGATAGAGGTTAAAGCCTGTCCTCTCTGAAGGCTCAGGGAACAGAGAGATTTTGGAGATGAAACAGCTGATCTCAGGCCCAGCATGATCACCCTTGGTCACCTCAAGGAGCTGAGATCAGCTCCCCACCCTGCAGAGCAGCTGGCCTTGGGGACAGCATGCCAGAGGAAAGGAGCAGCTCCCTTCTGTGGAGGGAGGGAGCAGGCAGCCTCACGTGAACGTCCCAGGCACTGAGTTAGGAATGTGCTGCAGGTGGCCTCTTGAAGTGCCTGCAGGAACCTGGCTGAAGTTATCAGAAAGGAATCTGGAGCCTGAGTGCTCCTGGAATCTGAAGTCAGTGAGGACAGAAAGTCACTCTGCTTTTAGGGAGATTGGGGTAAGAATAGTCAACACAGGAACTGGGGTCATTTTGGGATGGTGGTGAGTGAGGATGGGGGGATGAACCTGGTTATTCCTTAATGTGGCAACACTTGCCAGGTAGGGCCTCAGGACTCTGGTTGCCTCTGTCCTGAGGGGCTGCCCATTGCCCCATGCTGCTATGGCCCTGCCAGTCTGGTCAAGCATGGTGGGAAGCTCCAAGACCTGTTTTTAAAATATATATTTATTTTTACTGGTACATAGTAATTGTGCATATTTATGGGGTACAATGTCATGTTTCTTTCTTTCCTTTTCTTTTTTTCTAGTACTGGAATTGGAACCCATGGACTTGCACATGGTAGGCAAGTACTGTACCACTGAGCTGCACCCCTAGGTCCTATTTATTTTTTATTTTGAAACAGGATCTTGCTAAGTTGCACAGGCTGCCTCTGGCCTGAAACTTGCACTCTTTCACTTCAGCCTCTCAAGAAGCTCGGATTATAGGTGTGTGCCAAGG
The DNA here is from genome assembly GCA_007922755.1 of Pedetes capensis. Classification (NCBI taxonomy): domain Eukaryota; kingdom Metazoa; phylum Chordata; class Mammalia; order Rodentia; family Pedetidae; genus Pedetes; species Pedetes capensis. The sequence goes on from VMDO01000973.1 coordinate 35,609, forward strand.
GCAAGGGCCAACATCACATTTCAGTACAGGTTTACAATGTATAAAAATGAGATCAGAGTAATTGGCATATCTATCACTTTAGACATTTATATTTCAAAATAGCTCGTAGAGAAGGTTTTGAATGCTCCCAACACAAAGAAATAGTAAGATTCTTGGCAATTTTTGTCCTATTTTGCTGTAGAACATTAGGAGTTATTCTCCTATCCAGCTGCAGTCTTGTGAATCTTTTCTTCATCCACCTACATGCTCCCCCTTCCCAGAGTCTGCTAAGCGCTATTCTATTCTCTACTTCTGTGGAAGCTCCAAGACTTTGCTCAAATACAGCTGGAGTTTGTCAACCTGAAAAAAAGTTCTTCCCAACCTCTGAACACTTCTAGGCCTTCCCATTATGTTTTATTGACATTCAAATAAATAAATACCAAATTACTAAGAACCAAACGGATGGTGATCTCGTGTTGTTAGCGTTGGCCATAAGACTATTGTCCTATCTTTTCCTTCTTCATTTTGTTTGTTTTTTCTTTCCTAAGACTGTGACATAACACTTTCTGACCCCTTAAAACAAGTGTGATAGCTGCTGCTCTTCTTATAGTGAAACTGCATTGTTCTTGGAAATAAAACACTGGCAGCTTTGTTTGGAAATGTGGGAAGGAAGGGATTTTTCCTGTTGCATATGATCAAGTCAGCTCTTTTAGAAATATAAATTCTGGACTAGTGTTTCCTTAGAAGCTGATATTTTGGTGTTTGTTCAGGACTATTAGCATACTGTGCTCACTCCTGGTGCTTGTTAATGGGCTCTGGGTAATTACCACAGCCTCCCATCACAGTAGGGCATTCAGGAGGGCAGCTGCGTGCTCATTACCCAGCAGCCAGCGGCCCCTGACCCTTCTCCTTGCAAATGGTGTGAGACACAATAGAGAACTCTTGCATAGGGATAAGTGATCGCTGGGCCATAAATAATGCAATCTACTCTGTCTCTCTGGGAATCTGATGGGACAGAGTGGCTCTGGTATTTGGGTCCCGCATGTGTAGGCTCTGTGATCTCAGGAAATTTCTTAGCCCGTGAGCTCAGATTTTCCATCAGAAGAGTAAGACTGTAGCATGCTTATGGGCATTAGATAATGTTTAAGGAGCTGTCTTGTTCTTGCTTACATGTAACATATAACATTCATTCAGTGAGGGGGAACTCTGAGCTCCATTCCTTTGGGGCAGTTGGCATTTTGGGATTTTATCTCCTTCCTCTCTCTGCTCCTAGACTCTCTGCCTCTGTTACTGGAGCCGGGGGCATTTGGCTTCCTCAAGTGTTGTTCTGGGTTCTGGTGACTCACCAGACCATGACCATGTCTGTCTAGTGATGGCCTCTCCACCCTGCTTCACCCGCTGCCCTGGTCACAAGCTAGACTATGTCATCTCTTGGAGTTACCTGTTCCGCCTCTGAAGTCCTCAGCAAAACCATCGTGCCCTCTGAGCTCCAGTCCTCCCTGCCCTTTGCACACGTTATCTGTCCCATCCACGTGCCTGGCTTCTCCCTTTCTCTCCCGTCCTGGCATCACCAGTCACCCACTGTCCTTCCTTGATGCACCTGGCTGACCTCTGCCTGGCCTTCTGAGAGCTGCTGGAGAAATCACATGATCACCTCTTATCACCCAGAATGCTGACCCTGTAAGCCAATAAAGCTGGGTCACAGGCTCTGCCCAGGGGACCCTTTGTGTTTCCTTGGGCTTCTCTCTCTTTGCCTTTCCCCATGAGGGCTGCTCTAGACTTTTCCATGTCTCTGTAAACACCTGACCCCCTGCTTGCCTTTTCAGATTCCCTTAATGAGACAGAGCCCGCAGGACCACTGCCTCCCAGCCTTTGCCCGTGCCCACAGAAAGTGCTGTCTTTTTGGCTGACCACCTGCTGAGTGAAGGAGGGACCTTCCTCCTGCCTGAGGCCAATGAGTGCCACCGGGTGGGACTTGTGCTCCTTTGCAGGATCTGCGCTGGGCCATGAGATGTTCTCTGTCTCTTCAGGCTCATCCTGCCTGTGGATTCTACCCCACTCTCCTGTGATATGCCCAGCCCTTCTCCATCTTTCTAGACTTCATGTCCCCCCCAGCCACAGCTCTTTCCCTGTCTCACTTCCTGTCTCACCCGAAATGTCCTGTGCCTCCTCTTCCTGTCCAGTGCCACCAGACGCCTGAGACTACTACTCTGCCATAGCAACACAGTGAATCTGGTGCTAACTCCATGACACACCTTCGAGTCCAGCATTCTTGACTCTTGACAGCATAGTCCACATTACCCTCATTCTTTCCTTCTTGAGACATTCTTTTCCCCTGGCTTCTGGGAAACTCCACCCTCCTACTTTTCCTCCTGCTTCACCAGCTACTCTGCCTTGGCTGTCCTTGTAGGCTGCAGGCTCTTCTGCCTCCACATGGCCTTTGAATGTAGGTCCCTAGAGTGCATCCTGGGACTCTTGACCAGCTTTCCTGGTGATCTAACTAGGCCAATGCTTTGGTTGCTGCCACTACCCTAATATTGGTCCAGACCTGACTCCTGAGCTCTGGGGCATTTATCTACCTGCCTGCTTGTGTTAGCCAGCTTTCTGTTATTGTAATAAAACACCTGAGAGAATTGACTTAGAAAGAGGGAAGGTTTGTTTTGGCTAACAGTCTTGGAGGTTTCAGTCCATGGTTGGTTGGCCCCATTGCTTTTGGCTCTGTAGGGAGGCAGCATATGATGGTGCGAACATGTAGTGGAAGAAGCCCTGACCTCAAGACCAGAAACAAAGAAAGGGGAAGAGACCTTGTCCCACAATGCCCTCAGTGACCAAAGACCTCTCAGTTGGCCCCACCTCTTAAAGGTTCCACTGTCTCCCAGTAGCACCAAGCTGGGAACCAAGGCTTTAACATGGGCTTTGGAGGATATTCCACACCAGACTACAGCATTGCCCATTGTAGCCCCCACTGTGGGGTGCACAGACACCACACAGCTCACCACCACCACCACCACCTCTTCCTGCCCCTCATCCCCTCCCCCAGAGAAGAGGGTCTGTCTGTGACCCAGGCACAGGAAGGGCTGAGATGCTCAGCAGAGAACCAGATCTTTTCTTAATGCTTTGCTGCCCTTCCTCGGCCCCTCCCAGTTGGTGGCCTCTCCATGTTGCCCAGGTAGTTGAGCTGCTCTAGTATTTACTCTGCTGCTAAGGTGATTTTTATTTATTTCTTTTTTTTTCTTTTTCTTTCTGAGTCAGCATCTCCTTGGGTAGCCCACGCTGATGGGTAGCCAACTCTGATGGGTAGCCAACTCTGATGCCTGAGTGCTGGGCTAAGGTGAGCTTTCTAAAGTGCAAACCATATCCTATCACTTTCCTGGTTATTACCAGTTCAGAGCTCCCCATGGGGCCAAAGAGGCTGCTGCCTCTCCTCCCCTTGCTAAAACCATTCTCCTAACTGGGCCATGCTTTCACTTCCTCCTCCAGGACTTTGCCTCCAATGTTATCTCTACTTACAGAACCTGTCCTGCCCCCCCTCACCCTACTCCATTCTTTGCACAACCTGTTAATTCTTGCTCACCTTTTAGATCTTCCCCGAAGTTGGTTGAAGTTTAGATCTGACTTGAAGCCTCTCCTGACCGCAGGTGACCCATCTATGTCAGCAGTTTTCACAGTGGCTTGGCACTGCTGTTTTTGTCTATGGCCCTTGAAGATAAAGATCATCTGTCAGAGGCTTCATTTGGATGGTAGGGGACAGGCAGATGGCTGACCTGGCATCTGGCCCTGCACTGCAAGGACCGTTCTCGCTTGGGTTTTATGGGGCAGAAGTGGTTGAGATCATCACTCGCAGCAGCTTGTAGGTTCCCCCAGGGCAGGGCTTTTGGGTAGATTCATTTCTCTGTCTTCTTGGCACTAGCAGAGCCTCACAGTGGGGCTGGCACAGAGGAGGTGCTCAGCGAGTCCGTCCCGAGTGGCTGAGAGGTGTCTTCACTCACTTGGTTTACATGGCGCTCAGAGCATGTTCTTGGCGTGTTCTCTTACGTGTAGGTTGCTCTGCCCCTCTGCCATGGGGAACGGAAGGGCAAGTGATGGGAAGTGGGAGCTGGGCCACTGAGGCCAGCTTTCTCCACAGATTGGTTTGTTGTTGTTGTTAGGTGCTGTTGAGTCAGGTCTGATTCATAGCGACCCTATGTACATCAGAACAAAACACTCCCTGACACTGTGCCATGCCTGGCACCATGTCAGTGCTTCTCTGCTCTTCATAGGGTTTTTGATGGCTGGCTTTTTTCGAGATTGTTTTGGGAGTGGGTTGCCAGGCTCTTCTCTTGTTCTGGAGGTGTGGAGGATCAAACCCAGGGCCTCAGGGAGTGTAGAGTGGCGCTCTACCAACTGAGCTAAACCCCAGCCCCTGCAAATTTATATCAAGTATTTTTTTCTCTGTGCCCCTTCTTCACCCCTATGTGAACCTTTTCAGATCACAAGCTATAATTGCTAGAGCTGTGTAACAGAATTTCTGGCTCATGAGATAGGGCTGGCTGCTGACTCCTGTCCCCACTGGGAAATCGGTGTGTTTCTAGTCCTGAGAAGTGGAGGCCAGTGTGCCTGACTGTATACATTGAAATGGCTTTCCATCTTCTAGGGAGTTGGTAGTGCTGTGAATTTCACCTGGCCCAGTGCAGTAGATAGCGCTATGGTACAGAGGAGCAGAAATGTACGGTTATTATGGGGAGATAAAACAGAAGCTGCTTTTAGAGTTTGAGGACTCAGTTGCCTGATGTGGTAATGGTCGTCTTCAGATATTTATGGCATGCTCATTTTATGCTCATCTTCTCTAATGATCTTACTGGTTTATGAGTTTTGTCTTCTGCTTTCTCCCTAAGTAGAACAGAAGCCTCTGGAGGTCAGGAGCCTTATCAGTGATGTTTCTTGAGGTGCTCAACACCCAGCCACAATGTCTGGCATGGTGTTTTTGTTGAATGAATGGCAGGCAGGGTGTTGGGGATGGTGAACAGACACAGCCCCTGCCCATGGAGCTTGTAGCCAGGCTGTATAGGTGGACGCTAATGCAATTTCACAGGTGACTATGAAGCTGTGACTGTGTGGTGGAGGATCTGGGACCTAAACCACTGTGCTCAGACAACTGGTAGAGAAGCTTTGATCTACTCAGGATGTTACTATTGAATTGTAAGAGCTCGTTATATATTCTTGATTTAATCCTTTGATCAGGTAAATGATTTGTAGATATTTTCTCCTATGGATAATTTTTAAAAACTTTTTTGATACTGTCTTTTGCAGTATAAAATTTTCAGTTTTGATGAAGTCCCACTTACCTTCTTTTGTTCACTTGTACTTTTGGTGAGAAACCATTGCCTACCTATCTTGAGGGCTGGGATTTAGCTCAGTTGGTAGAGCTCTGCTCTGCAGTCTCTGAGGTCCTGAGTTCGATTCCCAGCACCGCAAAATGGGAGAAGGATGTGGCAACCCACTCCCAAGGCAATCCCGGAACAGTCAGCCATTGAAAACCCTATGCGGGTCACTATGAGTTGGATATTGACTCGACGGCACCCAACAACAACAACAACCTATCTTGAAGGTCTATTCTTATATGTTCTTTTAAGAAGCTTATAGTGCCAGCTGTTACATTTAGGTGTGTGATCCTTTTGATTAATTTAGTTTTAATTAATTAAAAGTTAATTCTTGTGAAATAGGGGTCTAGTTTTTTATTGTTTTGCAGATGGATATCCCATTGCCCTAGCACCATTTGTTGAAGAGACTTTTTCCACATTGAATTGTCTTGTTGAAAGTCAAAATGACCATAAAATTAAGAGTTTAAGTTTAGGCTCTCAGTTCTATTCTGTTGGCCTATAAATCCTTATGCCAGTACCATACTGTCCTAATTACTGTAGCCATGTAGTAAGTTTTGCAGTTAGGCAGTGTGAATCCTCCAACACTGTTTTTCTTTATCAAGATTGTTTTGGCTATTCTGGTCCCTTACATTTCCATATGAGTTTTAAGACTAGCTTGTTAATTTCTGTAAAAGACGACAACTGGGATTTTGATAGGAATTGCATTGAATGTGTAAGTTAATTTCAGAAATATCACCATTTTAACAATCTTAAATCTTCTTATCCATGAACATGGGATTTCTTCCCATTGGCTAAAATATTCTTTAATTTCTTTCTATAATATTTGTAGTTTTCAGGGTACAAGTATTATACTTTAAAAAAATTTATACCTAAGTATTTTATTCTTCTTGATGTTCTTATAAAGGGAATGTTGTTGTTGTTAGGTGTTGAGTTTGGTCTGACTCATAGAGACCCTATGTATAGCAGAAAACACTACACAATACTGTGCCATGCCCAGCACTACTGTCAGTGCTTCTCTGCTATTCATAGTGTTTTTGATGGCTGATTATTTTGGGAGTGGGTTGCCATGTCCTTCTCCCAAGCCTTCAGCACCTGGTATTCCTAGGAGGTCTCCAATCCAAGGAAAAGCAGGACCACACCCTGCTTAGCTTCTGAGATCTGATGAGATTGAATGCCTGGATGGTATGGCTATAAACAGAAAGGGAATAGTTTTCTTAATCTCATTTTTGAAATATTGCTAATATATAGAAATACAACTGATTTTGGTATATTGATTTTATATCCTGCAACTTTGCTAAACTTGTGTATTCTAATAAATTTTTCATGGGTTGTATAGGTTTTTCTTTTCCCTTCCCCTCTCCTTCCCTTTTTGTCTATCTCTCTTATGCTAGGGCTGGAACCTAGGGCCTTGCACATGCTGGGCAAGCACTCTACTACTGAGTCACACCCCCAGCCCTTGGAGTTTTAAGATAGACTCTGTCTTTGTAGCTCAGGCTGGCCTTGAACTCGTTATGTAGTCCAGGCTGACCTCAGACTAGTGATCCTCCTGTCTCTGCTTCCTGAGTGCTAGGATTACAGATGTGCACCAAAGGCTTTTCTATATGGACAATCATGTCATCTACCTTTACAATGTGAATGACTTTTATTTCTATTTTTTGTTTGTAATTGCTCTGGCTAGAACCTTCAGTAGGCTGTTGACTAGATATTGGCAAGAGTGGATGGACATCCTTGTCTTGTTTCTGGTCATAAGGGCAAAGCATCCAATCTGGTTAAGTTTGATGTTAGCTATGATGTCATAGGTGTTCTGCATCTGGCTGAGGAAGTATCCTTCTATTTCTAGTCTGTCAAATGTTTTTATCGTGAAACGGTATTGAATTTTGTCAAATGCTTTTTTGTACCTATTGAGGTGGTCATGTATTTTTGTGCTTTATTTCATTTATAGGGTACAATTAATGACTTTTTAGAAACTTAATCACTTGTATCTTCCATTAAGTAAAAATAGTTTTTCTTTTCAGTGAAATAGAAACTTTTGATTAGATATTGCTTCTGCTTGTAAATTGTTTTTTCTTGAACTAAGTTTGTTCATTTAAAATGATAATTTCACAATGTATGTTCTGGAGAAGGAATATGATTCTTTTAAAAATTCTTCTTCCTCCTCCTCCTCCTCCTCTTCTTCTTCCTCTTCTTCCTCCTCCTCCTCTTCTTCTTCCTCCTCCCGTTCTTCTTCTTCCTTCTTGTTCTTCTCCTTCTCCTTCTCCTTCTCCTTCTTCTTTTTGGCTGTGCTAGAAATGGAAGCAGGAATACACTTCTCAATGTGGATGTCAGTGGGCTGTCTAGTGCTGTCTACTGTTGTCACTGCTATGGCTGCTGACTGTACTGTTTAACTAGACCCCATCCTGTCATGATATGGAAGTATTGGTAACTATACTCTGCTTCTTGTCTCATCTTTTACAAAGAGTGATTGCAGCTTCTTATTACCTGAGTATGTTGACTTCCTTTAAAAAACATTAGGAAGGGTCCTTCTGTGGAGTTAGCTCCCAGGCACTCTGAGAGTTCCCGCTGATCTTTCCTTGCCTTTGGGGCTAGGAATAGTAGGACTGCTGTGATCTCCAGGCTTAAGCTTAGTTATTGTCTGCTGTGGGCAGCAGCTTAGCAACCACTGGGGCACTCAGCTGTCCCAGTCTCAGTCTGTCTCTGCTGGCCACTCTCCCCACTGTCCCTCTTTCTCTCCCTCCCTGACCCCCTCCTTCCTTCCCCTGCCCTCCTGCCCTCTCATTGTCTTTCCCTCCACCCTCTTCCTCCTACCCCCTCCAGTTTCTTCTCCCTGTTCCCTTTCCCCCTTCCTCCCCCTTCTCTCCTGGCCCCTTCTCCCTTTCTGCTCCTTGTCCCCTCTCCCTCCCGCTTTGTCTTGGGAATCCTTTGTCCTTGCTCTGACCCTGTCCTGCTCCCTGAGCTGTGAGCTGATCTCTGCAGCTTCTCATGTATGTTGTCTTTGGCTTTTTGCCTGCGCATGTCTCCAACTCCAGACCTTGTGTCTTCTTTTCTCTCTGGATGCCGGGAGTACAGGGGACCCTAGTTTTCATGGTCACAGACAGGCTTTGTCTGCAGGTTTGGCCATTTCTGAGTCAGCCCCTGGCTTT
>VMDO01000973.1:44187-64871 GCA_007922755.1 Pedetes capensis
CCCCCCCCCCCCCCCCCCCGCGCGCTTTTATTGGTAAATGTTGGTGGGTTACAGAGTAATACAGCATTTGCTTTTTCTGTTTTGTACCTATCACATCACTTTTGGTTACATTTTCATCAACTTACGAGGTTTCTGGGAGCTTTTGACTAATATGTAGTAAAATTTGTATGCCTATTTGGGTTATATTCTCCTGTTTTTCCTGTGTACTCATGAAGTTGCATCATTTACATTGAGATTATCCTCTCCCCCTTTATCCCTCTACATTGTTTCTCCTCCCCTGGCTATCTTCCATAACTTTTGGTTCTCTTTGTTAGTCCCTACCCTCCTTCTACTCTTTATATTTTCCCTTCTTTGCAAAGTTTAATTGTGCATTTTTATATATCTACTTATGTATAGGTTTTTTTTCTTCCTTTAAGTAAGATTCAGGTCTCACATGAGTGAAAACATGACATATCTCTTTTTGTGATTGTATTTGTTTGCATAAGATGATATTGTCCAGTTCCATCCATTTTGATGCAAATGACATTATTTCATTTTTTTATTGCTCAGTAGTATTCCATTGTGTATATGTACCATGGTTTTTTAAATCCATCCTTCTGTTGATGGGCACCTTGGTTGGTTCCATATCCTTGCTACTGTGAAAGTGCAGCATTGAAAATGGAGATGCAGGTGTCTCTGTGGTATGATGACTTGTTTCCCTTTGGGTATATTCCCAGGAGTGGTATAGCTGAGTTGTATGGGGAGCCCAACTTTTACTTTTTAAATTTATTTTTTAATTTATTAGAAATAAAACATAATACTTGCTGTAGTCAAAATTTGGTATTTTGGAAATGGGAGCTCAAAGGTTTCTCATGATTCTCGGTGCAGATCTCCAGAACTGGGCTGGTTAGGGGTGAGCAGGGCAGCCCACTGACCAGCTAGCTCTCCTGATTTGCTCAGACCAGATGCCCTTGACCCAGGCAGAAACTCACCTTTCAGATGACTCCAGGACCTGAATTGGCTTAAATTTTGGACCTTAAAACTGATTTTGGAATTAAAATTTTTAAATTTTTTTTTTTTAGTTTTGCTGCAGAGCAGAGTTAAATCCATTTCCATTAGCTTTTTAGTTTTTTTTTTTTTTTTTAAAGCTGTTTGAATATTGTTTGTATTATGTAGAAGGAGATCACTCTGTTTTAGAGGGCAGTGTTCCTAGAAAGTAGAGTCAATAAATTGGATTTGTAGAGACTGGGCGCCGGAGCCAGACAGCCGAGCTCCAAGGCCGTCTGTGCCACTTGCCAGCTACAAGGGGTGGTTCTGAAGCTCCTGAAGTCACAGTCTCTCCTTCTCTGTAGACCCTGTGTGGGAGTGAGAAGAAAGGGAGATGCTATAGGTTAAGTGCTTATTAATAAATGCAATCTGTTAGTTATTAAGAAGATATTACAGCTAAGGTGAGGCACTGAAACAGCCATGAGCCTGCTGCCAACTTTATTTTCTTTCCTGTGATCTGTTTTTTTACTTAAATTATGGGATTTTTCTGAATTTTTAAGTTAGCCTGGTTAACTCCAGAAACTGGAGCTGCAAAACCAACTTATTCGAAGAAAATAAAATATTTATCAGCTGATGTTTGTATGTTTTTGAGAGAATTTTTTAAATCAGAAAATTAGACCTGGCAATTTTGAAATGTGACCACTAAAATTTTTCAAAGCAGAAATCTGTTGTTGCCACAAACTTCTGCTCTTAAGGATACATTTCATTTTCATTACATCTTTGTAAACGTGTACCTTTTCATTCTATAACCTTATCTATAAGCTGTATTAGTCAGTTTATTGTTACTGTGGCAGAGAAACAGATGAAGGCAAACTTATGGGGAAAGGGATGATTTATTAGGGGGCTCACAGTTAGAGGATCAGTCCATAATGGTGGCAGGGCAGATGGCAGCAGGCAGTAGGGACCATGGTGTACAACCTCATGGCATAGTGATCAGGAGGCAGAGAGTTTACCAGAACCACAGGTCCAGGATAAAGCTCCAAACCAGGCACCTAGGCAGCCACCTGTACAAAGCTAGAATTCGTTCTCCCAAAGTTCCATGACTTCTACAAACAGCACCATTAGCTGGGGACCAGACATTTAAACACATGACCTTTGGGGTCATTCAGATCCAAACCACAACACCTACCTTCACCTCTAAAGGTGGAATCGTATTGTTTTTCAATCCATTTAAACAACTGAATGTTCTCTGTGAGGTGATGGCTAACCATGGGTCTCATCAGGGTCGAGGGAGAACACCCTTTGCCTGATGCTGATGCTTCAGGCCTGGCTTTTGTGTGCACCTTGGACAACCTTTGAGGAGTGGGTATTGGGAGCATTTGCTGGACTTAAAGTTCACTGCCAAGGTCAGAGCCCGGACTGGCGACTTAGAACCTGGCAGTGTAGTTCTTCACCAAGCATGCAGTTGTTCTGTGAAGCTGAGGTAGGGCAGTCTGGCTCCCACCCTTATCTAAGAACTCTTAACCTGAGGGGGTTAGAAATCTGGCTGTTGTGATTAGAAAATTGGAACACTGCTCTTTATTTAGTGATACTTCCTGATCAGTGCCATTGGCATAATTTTCCATTAGCATATAAAGGTGGTTTAAAAATTTGATTATTTGAGGTGGTGTGGACTTTGTATAATTGAGCAATTTAGTATATTATAGAAGAGGCATCCTTTGGCCTACATATCTTGGAGGCTACAGAGAGTGGCCCTCTTCTCCCTGTCACTCTCTACTGTATCATGCCAGAATCTGAGCCAGTGATGTGTGTTTTGGGGCAGTGGTCCCCAAACTGAATGGCAAACAAAAACTGGGGACTTCTTGGGTAGCAGATACCGAATTTGGAACTGGAAGCTTAGTGTCTTCAATAATCAGGGTTTTGAGCTAGAGGTGGTGGTGCGTGCCTGTAATTCCAGCAAGTGGGGAGGCAAAGGCAGGAGGGTCACAAGTTTGAGGTCAGAGGTAGCCTGTATAACTTAGTGAGACCTTGTTTTAAGATTTAAAAAAAATAGTAAAGGGGCATTATGGGGGAGCTCAGTGGTAGAGTGCTTGCAAAGTATGCTCAGGGATATAGGTTCTACCCCCGAGTACCACGAAAAAGAAAAAAAAAATTGAGGTGGACCCAGTGGTGCATGACTGTAATCACAGTGGCTTGGAAGGCAGAGGCAGGATGATTGGAAGTTTGAGACCAGAGGCAGTCTGCGTAATTTAGTGAGACCTTGTCTCAAAAAAGTAAAACAAAAATATGGGCTGGGGGTGCAGCTCAGTGGTCCAGCACTTGTAAAACATGTAAGCACGAGGCCCTGGATTCAACCCTCAGCACCCCTTAAAAACAAAAAAGAAAAAAAATCAGGATTTCAACCAAGCAATTAGTGCAATTTTACATCTTTTTGTTGATTTAAGCATATTGGAATACCTCCTCCCCATGTAATTTTTCCACCATTCAGAAACTCCTAAGAGCAGGTCAAAAGGCCCTAACTTGGGAAAGATAGGGTAGGTAGGAAGGGTGGAATGAGAGGAACATGGGTGCATGTGGGGTTTGGGGGCCCCTCTGCTACCTTGCCTGGTTCCTGAGCTTCCCTTTCTGGAAGAGTTTATTGGCTCAGCTAATCAGCCAGGAGAATAAACAGCTGGACACGGCCATTTCTCTGGCTCCAGCATCCCTGCTTCTGGGAAGATAGGGTTCAGAGGATGTCTACAGAGTGTTTGGAGCTCTCTGAGAGGGGAAGATGAGTCAGTGTGTGCACAGCTAAATTTGACTTCCGCTAGAAGGTACAGTGTCTGCTGGAATTTACAATACGTGTTTGGGGAGGAAGAAATGTACACTCTCCCGCCCCCAACTGCCAAGCATAAACTCCTAAATGCTAAATACTAATGGGTCATGTTTCTGCTGATAATTCTGTAGTTTTTTCTTTCTGTGCAGTAAATATATGCTTTTTGGTTTTTGACTGTGAATATCTTGAGCTTTGGTATTTTCTTAGTGCCCTGAAATGCCTCCCCCTCCAGTCCTGGCATTTATTAGGATTGCCTTAATTTTACTTAGTTTTAAGAGGTGGTGGAAAATTGAAGGCTTTGATTGAAATAGAAGATTCTTATACATTACATATCCTAATTCAGGGTTGGCCTGCAGCTATAGCCCCGAGGCATCAGATCTCAGAAGCTAAGCAGGGTCAGGCCTTGTTAGTACCTTGATGGGAGATCGTCTGGGAACACCAGAAGGTGTAGGCTTGGGAGAAGGACCTGGCAACTCCCTCCCAAAAATCAATCCGCCATTGAAAACCCTATGAACAGCAGAGAAGCACTGACAATAGTGTTTCCCGTGTTATACAGAGGGTCACTATGAGTCGGGTACCGACTTGATGGCACCTAACAACAACAATTCAGGGTAACACTTTAGTACTTAATATTTAAATTCATTCTTTAAGGTAAACATGGCCGAGGTATTACCATAGATGATACTTTTGAAAAGGGCTGAGGTATTACAGTAGATGGTGCTTTGAAAAGGCAAAGTGGTTTAAAAAATGCATAATTATTATATATCTGAATTATCTTCATAAGTTTTATGGAGACAATAGGAGTGTAATGCTCTCATAAAAACTGATATTTTAGCAACATCTGAAAGGTAGAAAAATGGGCTTAAGATTTACTTTTGCCCATTTCTCTTTTTGTTTGTTTGCTTAGTTTTTGAGAAGGGGTCTTGCTATGTATGTAGCCCAAGCTGACCCCGAACTCACTATGTACCCTAGGCTGGCCTTGAACTTGTGATGTTCCTGCTTCAGCCTCCCAAATAGTTGGAATTATAAGGCATGTGTCACCATTCCCTGCTGCACAGAGTCCCCACCCCCCCAATACCGAGGGGTTAAACCCAGATCCTTCTACATGATAGGCAAGTGTTCCACCACTGAGCTGCACCTCCAGCACCTTTTTAAGTTTTTATTTTGAGACAGAATCTCACTAAGTTGCATAAGCTTCCTCTGGCCTTGAATTTGCAATCTTCCTGCTTCAGCTTCCTGAGTTACTGGGATTACAGGTGTGCGCCACAGTGCCCATCTTGCACATGACTTTTAAAATAGCCCTTTTTATGTTAAATTCACACACAGAGGCAGAAATCCACACAGAGTGGTGTGTATAATAGTGAGTTATTGTAAGAGAAATATTTCTGTCACTGGTGTCCGGGTTGGGAAACAGAATTTGCCAGCTCCCTCCAAAGCCCTTTCCAGTTGCTGTCCTTTTAGCATAATCATGGGCATCATAACATTTTGCCTGTTTTAAAGAGCTTAGTGTGTATTTTAGGTCTCTTTTAATCTGCCTGTTGCCCCATCTGTCATGTTCTTTTCCAGAGTTTGTCCAGAGAGGAACCCTGCTGTCAGACCCGCAGTTCCCGCAGGTGTAAAGTACCTTAACCTTTGTGCACTCTTGTAGTGCAGCTTGGCTGGCTCTCAGGCGAGCAGCTTTCCTGCTAAATCCATGATTTTTACAATGTCTTGTAGCACTAAACAGCCAGTTAAGACACCTGGGGTTTCCATGTTCCACCTGCTCAACCCTCAGTCTTGTTTCCCAAAAGTCACTGTTTCTAACTTCCAACTTTGTCTACAGATATTTGCCTGTGTGGTTCTGAATAACACACTGGCACCTGGCACAGCTGTGATTCTGCTTTCCTGCATGGTTGGTAGTTGGAGTGGGTATAGAGCTCCAGCTTGAGTTGACCTTCCCTCAGAAGCCACAGGGCCATGCTCCAGAACCTTATTGGTGGTGGTGAGAGGTTCTTTACAACCCTGGTTCCTTTTCCTTTATATATCATCCATTTTTTTCTCTGGAAGGGTTTTGAAATTTCTGAAATTTCAAGATGCTTTATAGGACTTTTTTTTTTTTTTTTTAGTTCATCATACTGGGCATTCAGTGTGCCTTTTCGATCTTCTTTTTCTTCTTCAGCTCTAGGACTGTTTCTTGCATCATTACTTGGGTAATTTCCTTCTATTATTTTATCCTCTCTTATCTTATTCTGAGCTCCTCAGACATTACCGCTTGTCCTGAGGAGTTCCCCTTCTCCGGATCTCCACTTGGGAGGAGCTCCTCCTTATTATCGTTTTTCTCTACTCCTAATTCTCATTTTTAAAATTTTCTTAAGAGATTTCCTCGGTTTTGTTCTCACTACTCTTGCTTAATTTTCTTTTTTTTTTTTTTGTTCTATCAACTTCCAGTTTCCAAAACTCTCTCTCATGACTTCCAGAAGCCCTTCCCTTTTATTTATTTTATTTTATTTTTTTGGAGTAGTGTCCTATTCTTATTTTCTGAGACAATGTCTTCTGTTTCTAAAGGCCTCGATGACAGTTTTCTTCTGGTCCTTGCATTGTCTCTGTTTCTGAGTTCCATTTCTCTGTTTGCTTTGGTGTTTGCCTGTAAGTTAGAGGCTTTCTCAAATGTCCAGTGGGCTTTGAGTGTCCACATTTGAGGGGGCTGGCTGGACTCTGTGCAGATTTGGGCTCATGACTATAAGGCTGTGTTGTGAATGACAAGGTGCTTAGCCTTTCTCGCTGGGGACTGTGTGGTGGTTTTCTTTTGGATTGCTGAGTTCCCCACAGGGTATCCCTCCAGTCTCCTGCCCAGCTGCTTGCTGGACTTCTGTCAGTTGAGTTGGGCAAGGGAGCTGGGGTGACAAGGATGTGAGGGGCCTCCCATATTAAGTATATAGGTTTATGCCTCCTCCTGTTTTCAGTCCCTTCTCTGTCCTGCCCTTTGGTTTTATTCTTATTTATTTATTTGTTGATCCTGGGGGTTGAACCCAGGACCTTGTGCATGCTAGCAAATGCTCTACCACTGAGCCATCCCCAAGTTCCGTCATACCTTCTTTTGGGCTGGTGTTCCAGGGCCTTTGTTTCAATTTCACTGCTGGGCTATTGCCTGGATGTTCAGGGAAGGTGTCAGCAGGTCTAGGGGTGCTGTACCCCAACATTACCACCTGTCCTGAGGAGTTCCCCTTCTCTGGATCCCCACTTGGGAGATGCTGGGTCCTTGACTCTGAAACAAAAAAGAATTTTAGGACAAGTCAGTAAGAGAGTGAAGCAGTTTAAAGTTCCTTAGGTAAAGGAAGAGATGGTACATGCTTCAGGGTGAGTGCAGGCTTTTAGAGAGAGAGTCGGAGACTTGGGAAGCAGGTCCAGAGAAGGAAGTATGGGTCCAGAGCACAGGTCCCTCCCCAGTAATAACTACCTACCCACTCTGGCAGAAGATCCCTTGGTTTGTCTGTATTTCCCTATATAAAAGAAACGATATGCAACCTAGAAATTATAGTATGGGGTATGTTGTTGTTGTTATTGTTAGGTGTCATTGAGTCAGGTCCGACTCATAGCGACCCTCATAGGGTTTTCAGTGGCTGGTTGTTTTGAGATTGTTTTCAAGAGTGGACTGCTATATCCTTCTCCCATTTTTGCGGTGCTGGGCATTGAACCTGGGTCCTTAGAAAGTACAGAGCAGTACTCTACCAACTGAGCTAAACCCCAGCCCAGCATAGGATGTAGATAAAGTTTATTAAAAATGTAGATTATAAAGAGAGTACACCTTTGAGATGTGAAGGCAGGCAGTAGTAGAGGTTACTGCTGCCCAGAGCTGAGGTCACATTTTCTTTTATAATAGGGGAGGAAAGAAACGTTTTACATCTGGGGCCTGTGCCCAAAAGGGGTTAATGGATTTCCAATGTCTTCAAAGGATTGGATTCAGAGGTGGGCATTTAGAAGGTTAGAAATTTAGGCAACTACTGGTCTTGATTGTTGTTGTTAGGTGCCAGTTCAGTCAGGTCCGACTCACAGTGACCCTGTATACAACAGAACAAAATACTCTTCTGACACTATGCCATGCCCAGCACTATGTCAGTGCTTCTGTGCTATTCATAGGGTTTTCCATGGCTATTTTGGGATTGTTTCAGGAGTGGGCTGCCACGTCCTCCCATTTTTGAGGTGCTGGGGATCGAACCCAGGGCCTCATAGGGTGCAGAGTGACACTCTGCCAACTGAGTTAAACTCCAGCCATCTCTCAGTCTTGATAAGACCGAGATTCTCATAGTCTTACCATCCGTATTGGATGAGTGTAGGAGTGACGAATGATTTTATTTTACTTCCTTCCAGCAAGTATGCTGTTTGTAAGGGTATTCTCTACCAGGGAAGCACTGACCACCAGACCAAAGCCTTTGTTCCATAGGAGGCTCATGTTGATATTTATAACACAGGTGGCCGGGAAGCATATGACTGGGCTTGGAGGTGGTTGGTTGCAGGGTCCTCTAGTCCCTTTCTTCCTGCCTATTACCCTCCAATAAGGTGATGAAGACATTCAGGGTCTGGGCTAGTGTCAAAGACTCTTTCATGTGAACCTTTAGCCAGTCTTCCCATTTTTAGATGCATTCTGAATGCCCCTCACCACCCCTAAAGCACAGTTCCTCCAAGTCCTGAAACTTGTTCCACTGAGGCAGCCAAGGCTTTGTCTAGTTGCTTTTCATCTTCCAAAAATTTTTATCTTTTCTTATATTCCATTTTTTTTTTGTCATTATTGGGTTTCTAATATCTTTAGAAAACTTTGTTTTGATCTCTTGTGAGATCCCTCTTAGGGTAGTGAAGCTGAAGATCCCTTGGCTGACTTTTTATTTTGAAGGAGAATTTTTATAAACAGAACAACTAACAGTGCATGTTTAATCCAGTTGCAAGGCAACTGCCAGTCTTTGCCCTTTTCTGGTTGGCCCTGTGAGACACAGACCTGGGGCCCAGGGTATTCCTGCCGAGTAGTGCGAGGTCCCATCCTATCTGTCATCAGAGGTCCTGATGGCTTTCACCAGCCTTGCTGGAGCGCCTGCTCATCTGGGTTGACCTCTGTGGAGCCAGGGGAGTTGCAGATCTTTCTTTGACCTATCCTATGCAGTAGTCATGAAGACAGCTGGCAGGTTTTCCTTCTAGATGGGGATGGTGTTAACCCTGTGCAGAGGTCAGGTAGTCTCTTAACAGAGCTATGCCCTTTATCTGCAGCTTTATCCTCAGTCTGGGGCAACCTCTGCTGTGTCTTCACTTGCTTTGGCCCTGGTCTCTGATCATAGAGGAGGAGGAGAGCGGTATGAGCAGCTAAGTGTCTAATTGCCTCAGGCCTGTGTGAACTGGTCTTTGAAGGCTAGCCACTTGTAGTTCAGTGATATTTAGGGGTGGTGTGTATGTGACCTCAAGATTGGGAGCCCCCTGTCCTTTAAGTCATGAAAGACATTAGAGGCCAGGCTCCTCCATCCCCAGGCCTGGTGGCTGTCCAGATGTGTGGGGCTGAGATAATTTTCCTTATTAAACTTCTCTCTCTTCTAAGCCCATTCTCTCTGTTGCCCAAGGACACCCTGGTGACTCATTTGGAAGCCTCCTTGTGTGTTTGAAGGATTAGATTTGCAGACGCCTTTGGATGCCAGGAGTCATGAGTGCCACTCAACACACAAAGAATTTAAAGATGATTAAAAGTGACAGAAGCATTCCCTCGTGGAGGGGCTTTGAGGGGCGTGGCATCAACCTGTGATGAGGGTTCAGTGTGTTGTGGGGTAGGTGTGCCCGGCTTGGAATTACTTGCTGGTTTAAAGCAGTCCAGATGGTCCCCAACCAGCATCATCAGCCCCACCTGGGAGCGTGGCCGAGATGTGCATTCTTCCACACCTCAGGAGCTCTGGGGTGGGGCCCAGCAGTCTGTGTTTTAACAAGCCTCCCAGGGGGTTCTGATGGATCCTAACTGGAATTCCTGGTTTTGTAGACTGTTGCAGAAGCTGAGCCTTCCAGTTTAGGGGTTCCTGCCCTTAACCCTGAAAGAAGGGTGCAGTGGTCTCACCTGAGACTTCCCTAGAGAAATATCCCTCTAGCGTCATGGCCTAAGTCCCCTCATGCCTTTGTTGAGCAGATCCAGCGTCTGATTTGGGAAAGCTGCCAACTGGACCAAAAAGCACAATTCAGTCTTGAAGGGAAAACGAACGTGTGCTCTTCTGCATCATGTGGAGGAGTAACAGGAGCTGCGTGTGGCTGCTGGCGGTTACAGCCGTTGGCATTCCTGGGTTCCTTCCCATCTTCACTCTGTGCGTGTGTGGGATGTGTGTTTAACCTAGTCAGGATCACACTGCCAGCATTGTTCTGAACTGTGCCTCCCTGTCCTCCCTAACCCCGCCGTGGAAAGAGCCTGGGACACCGCAGTGCCCAGGACTTAAGGTGGGGTGGGCCTTGAGCTTGCCCCTGCACCCTGAGCATATTGGGGGCCCAGGCCCTCTAGAAGTTGCTTCTCTGTGGCATTTGGGGTGGTCGGTGCTTTTGGCTCATCTGGAACCTCTGGTGAGGGGGAAAGCGGGGAGCTGCCTGCCAGGCCACTCGATTGCCATTTAGATTCCCTGACTCTGCAGGCTGGCTGAATGTTGCTTTTTCATGTGCTGCTGGGATAAAGCCATCTGATTCTTTCCTCTTGAACAATGGTGGTTTTTATGAGTGCTTGCTTCTCCCAGGCAATGTCTCACACAATGAAATCCTTTCTTTCCCATCTGCCTAAGCTGGTGGACCTTATGGGCTCTGTCTGGTTGACTTTTATCTAATGTTATGTTTACAGTTAGGGTGGTATGATAACTGAGCTGGGTTTTTTGTGTGTGAAGAAAAAAGAAAAGGGAGATGAAGACCCCCTCTCCACCCCACCCCCTGTAAAAACCCAGACACTCTATGAAAACACGGCATGGTTGGAATTAGACATAGCATGGTTGGAATTAGAGGTCAGGTTGGTAGCACAAGTGGTGGGTAAAAGGGGACCCTTGGGGCAGGTGGCTGCCCTAGGGGTGGGGTGAGGGGCACCCCTTTGGGGACACCTGGGTCCCCTCTGTAGATCTGAGATGTTGCTCTTTCCTTGGACCCAGGCTGGAGACACATTTATAGAGGAGCCATTGTCTCCCACCCCTACCCAGGATCTGGGCTCAGAGGTGCTGGCAGAGGCTGGGCTGGCTGGTGCTGAGCACCTGCTCTGAGCCAAGGTCACACTGACCCTGCCTGACCCGATAGGCAGGTGAGGCAGGCCTGAACTGGCTCACGTGCCAGGTGATCTGAATCTATAGGCATTGCCTTTCCTCTCTCCTGAATGAAAGTGAACTCCAGACTCCATCTGCCGAGGGGCCCCTTTACTGTGCCCATGCCAAGCGATGGGTTTGTTGCTCATCCCACACAACCGGGAACCAAATCTCTATCCCTGTGGATGGACTGAGGCCACCTGAAGCTGTGCAGAGGATATGTGGATGCACGAGACCTGCATTTGATTTTTGTAGAAATTCCCTAAGCACTCTGTCTCTTCTTGAGTTTCCTCTCTTCTCTAGAATGACTTTCATAGAGTCATTATGTCTGTTGAGCACCTGCTAATGTTGCCATTAGGGTGTTGCAGATGGAGGAGAGACAGAGCCCTGTCCTTAGGAAGCTGGTGTGTGTGTGTGTGTGTGTGTGTGTGTGTGTGTGTGTGTGCGCGCGCGCGCGCGTGCATGCACCCATATGCACGCATGCATGCATAGGTATGTGTGTGCTTGCTGGATGTGTGCTTGCACGCATCTGTAGCCATAACTATAAGGGTCGCTATGAGTCGGACAGGACTCAATGGCACCTAACAACAACAACAATAGCTGTAACGACAGTTGTCATTTATGGAGGGCTTGTTATGTGCCAAACACTTGACATAATTAATAAGTATTTGTGAAGCTGGGTGCTGTGGCACACACCTGTAATGCCAGTGACTCCGGAGGCAGAGGCAGGAGGATTGCAAGTTTGAGACCAGAGGCAGTCTGTGTAATTTAGCAAGACCTTGTCTCAAAAAGTAAAAAAATGGGCTGAGGGTGCAGTTCAGGGGTACAGCACTTGCAAAGCATGCAATTGCGAGGCCCTGGGTTTAACCTTCAGTACCACCAAAAAAAAAAAAAAAAGTATTTGTGGAGTGACTGGCCTCCTTTAGTCTACCCTTCAGCTGGAGAGGTGGGCCTGGTCTGGTTCATCCCACTGCCCTGCCCCAGCCTGGTCCCTAGCCTAGTAAACGGAGGCAAGAAAGAAAGGCAGGTACAAGCTCACATGAGTGCTTGAAGGCCAGAATCAGAAGCTTGCATTTTCTTCAGCAATTCTGAGAGGCCATAGGTGGGTCAGGGGGGTCAGAGATGGCTCTTGTGGGCTATGGTTTGGATATGGTTTGACTGCACCCCGACGGTGGCAGTGTGAGCAGTAATGAGACCTTTAAGAGGTGGGGCCTAGTGGGATGTCCACATGTCACTTGGAGAACTGCCCCTACAGGTTCCTGAACTCTTGGGAACTGAAGGTAGGACTGCCTGATCTTGAATTTACAGCCTTCAAAAGTGTGAACCAAATAAACCTCTTTGCGCACCAGCTAACCAGGGTATAGCCAGACCAAAACCTAGGACTTCACATACCTAGCCTGATGCCTGGTAGAAGCAGCATACATTCTATTGGAATAATCGGTAGTTGTCACTATCTATCTATCTATCTATCTATCTATCTACCTGTCTATCTATTTATTTTTGAAGGACTGGGGGTTGAATTCAGGGCTTTGCACATGGTAATCAAGAGATCCACCACTGAGCTGACCCCCACTCCCTTTTTTATTTTGTATTTTTGAGACAGGGTCTTGCTAAGCTGCACAGGCTGCCTCTGGCCCTGAATTCCTGATTGTTCTGCCTCAGCCTCTCAAGTCACTGGGGTTACAGGTGTGTGCTATGGTGCCTAGCTTAGCCTTTTGCTCTTTTACCACTGTCATGCTTACTTTTAGCATGTTGTTGTTGTTGTTAGGTGCTGTTGAGTTGGGTCTTACTCATACTGACCCTGTGTACAACAGAAGGAAACACTCCCTGATTCTGTGCCACGGACATGGTCTTTTGTATGTTTAAGTCCATCGTTGCAGACACTGTGTCGATCTATGTAGTTGAGGGTCTTCCTTTTTTTCATTGACCGGCTACTCTCCCAAACATGAG
This sequence comes from Pedetes capensis, assembly GCA_007922755.1. Taxonomy (NCBI): domain Eukaryota; kingdom Metazoa; phylum Chordata; class Mammalia; order Rodentia; family Pedetidae; genus Pedetes; species Pedetes capensis. The sequence continues at coordinate 57,184 of VMDO01000973.1, forward strand.
GTCCTTCTCCAGTGATTGGTGCCTCCTGATAACGTCCAAAATATGTAAGATGCAGTCTGGCCATACTTGCTTCCAAGGAGCACCCTGTTGTCCTTCTTCTGCAACAGATCTGTTAGTTCTTTTGGAAGTCCATGATATATTCAGTATTTGTCTGGAGTACCATAATTCAAAAGCATTAATTCTCCTCCTGTCTGCCTTATTCAGTGTCCAAGTTTCACAATCATACAATGTGATTAAAAATACCATGGCATGAGTCAGGTGCACCTTCATTTTCAATGTGACATCTTTCCTTTTCATCACTTTAAAGAGGTCATTTGCAACAGCTTTCCCCAATGTAATGTGTCTTGATTCCTTGACTGTTTCTTTTATGGGTGTTGATTGTAGAGCCAAGTAAAGCAAAATCGTGGACAACCTCAATCGTTTCTCCATTTATTATGAAGCTGAATACTGACCCAGTTGTAAAGATTATTGTTTTGCTAATGTTAAGGTTCGGGCTGGGATTTAGCTCAGTTGGTAGAACACTGTGCTGCAGTCTCTGAGGTCTCGAGTTCAATTCCCAGCACCACAAAAATGGGAGAAGGGCCTGGCAATCCACTTCCAAGGCAGTCCCGAAACAGTCTGCCATTGAAAACCCTATGAGGGTCGCTATGAGTCAGATACCGACTCGACAGCACCTAACAACAACAACAATGTTAAGGTTCAATCCACACTCAAGGCTGTGTTCTTTCATCTTCATCAGTGTATGTTTCAAATCCTCTGCACTTTCATCAAGCAGAGTTGTGTCATCTGCATAACGCAGGTTGTTAACGAGTCTTCCTCCAATCAAGATGTCAGGTTCTTCATAAAGTCCAGCTTTTTGGATTATGTGCTCAGCATAGAGATTGAAGAGGTACAGTGAAAGGATACAACCCTGACACATACCTTTCTCGACTTTAAACCAGGCAGTGTTTCCTTGTTCAAGATACTACCTCCTAGTCAATGTATGGATTCCACATGAGTACAGTTAAGTGCTCTTGTATTCCCATTCTTCGCAATGTTATTCATAATTTATTGTAACACAGTCAACTGCTTTTGTGTAGTCAATAAAACATAGATAGACATCTTTCTGGCATTCTCTGCTTTCTTCTAATATCCATCCATCTGACCTGAGCAATGATGTTTCTGGGTCCACGCTCTCTTCTGAATCCGACTTGATGGTTTGCTAGTTCCCTGTCTGTCTACTGCCGTATGCGAGAAGAACCTGGCAGCCCACTCCCAAAAGTCCCCGAAAAAAATCAGCCATCAAAAACCCTATGAATAGCAGAGAAACACTGACATAGTGCTGGGCATGACACAGTGTTGGGAATGACAGTGTTGGGAAGTGTTTCATTTGTTGTACATGGGGCTTCTATGAGTCAGAATCAACAGCACCTAATAACAACAACATACTGCTGCAGTTGCTTTTGAATGATTGTTAGCAAAATTTAACTTGTGTGTGATATTAATGATGTTGTTGTTGTTGTTAGGTGCCGTTGAGTTGGTATCTGACTCATAGCGACCCTCATAGGGTTTTCAATGGCTGACTGTATCAGGATTGCCTAGGGAGTGGATTGCCAGGCCCTTCTCCCATTTTTTGCGGTGCTGGGAGTTGAACTCGAGACCTCAGAGACTGCAGCGCAGCGCTCTGCCAACTGAGCTAAATCCCAGCCCCATATTAATGATATCATTCAATAATTTCCACATTCAGTTTGACCCCTTTCTTGGGAATAGGCACAAATATGGATCTCTTCTAGTCAGTTGGCTAGGTAGCTGTTTTTCAGATGTCTTGGCATAAACAAGTTAGCACCTCCAATGCTGCATTTGTTTGCTGAAAAATCTCCATTGGTATTCCATCAATTCCTGGAACCTTGTGTTTTGCCAATTCTTTCAAGACAGCTTCCACTTCTTTCTCTAATTCCTTCAAGGCAGCTTCCACTTCTTCCTTCAGTACCATTGGTTCCTGATCATATTTAGCCTCTTGAAATTGTAGGTCATCCACCAGTTCTTTTTGGTATAATAACTTGTGTATTCCTTCCATCTTCATGTGCCGTTTTCTGCGTCGTTTAATATTTTCCCTGTAGCATACTTCACTACTGACACTCCTTCACTACTGCTATTCAAGGCTAGAAGTTTTTCTTCAATTCTTTAGGCATGAGAAAAACAGCATTTTCTTTCCTTTTCGTTTCTATCTCGAGCTGTTTGCATGTGTCATAATATTTGATTTTGTCTTCTTGAGCTGCCCTTTGAAATCGTGTTTAGTTCTTTCATTTTATCATGTCTTCCTTGTACTTTAGCTACTCAACATTCAGGGCTGGGATTTACCTCAGTTGGTAGAGTGCCGCTCTGCAGTCTCTGAGGTCCTGGGTTCAATTCCCAGCACTGCAAAAATGGGAGAAAGTCGTGGCAATCCACTCCCGAGACTATCCTGAAACAGCCATTGAAAACCCTATGAGACTTGATATCACCTAACAACCACAACAACTGTACATTCAAGAACAAGTTTCAGTCTCTTTTGACATGTAATTTGGTCTTTCGCTTTTTTTCCTGTCTTTTTAATAACTTTTTGCTTTCTTCATGAATGATGTCTTTGATGTCATGGCATAACTCATCTGGTGTTCGATCACTAGGGTCTAACACATCAAACCTGTTCTTGAGGTGGTCACTGAACTCAGGTGGGAAATACTCAAGGTCATATCTTGGCTCTCACACACTTGTAATTTTCTTGAACCTGCATATGAGCTGTTGAGGGACTGACCCACAATCAGCACCTGTTCTTATTCTGACTTTTGATATTGAGTTTTTCCATCATCTCTGACCACAAATATAGTTAATTTGGTTCCAGTATATTCCATCTGGTGAATTCTATGTGTATAGTCACTGTTTATGTTGGTGAAAAAATGTATTTGCAGCGAGAAGGTTGTTCGTCTAACAAAATTCTGTCATGTGATTTCCCGCATCATTTCTGTTACCCTGGCCATATTTTCCAACTACTGAGTCTTCTTCTTTGTCTCCAACATTTGCATTCCAGTCCCCAGTAATTATCAGTACATCCTGATTGCATGTTTGATGTATTTCAGATCGCAGAACCTGGTGGCCTTGGTGGGTGTGTAAATTTGAATGATAGTCATGTTAACTGGCCGCCTTTGTCGGCTTATGGGTTTATTCTGTCACTTTACATAAGCATTGTACTTCAGGACAGATCTTGAAATGTCTTTTTTGATGATGACTGCAACCCCATTTCTCTGTAATTTATCATTCCCAGCATAGTAGATGATATGATTATCTGTTATGATTATCAAAATGGCCCTTGCCAGTTCATTTTAGTTCAGTGATGCTTAGAATGTTGATGTTTATGTGCTCCATTTCCCTTCTGAGGACTTCTAATTTTCCTACATTCATACTATGTGTATTCCATGTTCCAATTATTGATGGATGTTTACGGTTGTTCCTTCTCATTTTGAGTTGTACCACATCAACAAAGGGAGATCCCAGGGCTTTTTATGTCATTAAGGTTGACTCTACTTTGAGGAGATAACTAACTCCTCCCCAGTCGTCTTTTGAGTGCCTTCCAACCTGAGGGACTCATTTTCTGGCACTATATCTGACAGTGTTTTTCTGCTATTATAGAGTTTTCAGTGGTTAATTGTCTTGGGAGTGGGTTATTCATGTCCTTCTCCCTAGTTTGTCTTAGTCTGGAAGCTCAGCTGAAACCTGTCCACCATGGGTGACCCTGCTGGTATCTGAAATACTGGTGGCATAACTTTCAGCATCACAGCAACATGCAAGTCCCCACAATGTGATAAGCTGATAGACATGTGGGTTACTTTCAACATGGTTGCAAAATTTCAAATTATTTTGTATGTGGTAGGCATTTTTGCATGGGTGGAATAGAGAAATAACTTGGTTTTTCACTCATGCAAATACAACCAAGTCTGCAAGCAGTGAATCGTGCTTCCTTTTCCAGACTGATCATTGCCATGATTATCTTTGAACATTTGTTAATATATCACGTGTGTATGCCCACAGTCATAGACTTTTTTTTTTTTTTTTTTTTTTGTGGTACTGGGGGTTGAACCCAAGGCCTCGTGCTTGCATAGTTGGCAAGTGCTATACCACTGAGCTGCTCCCCCAGCCCACTTTTTAGTTTTTGAGACAGGATCCAGGATCTCACTAAGTTATGTAGACTGCCCCCCTCCCCAACTTGTGATTCTCCTGCCTCTGCCTCCCCTGCCGCTGGGATCACAGTTAGGCGCCACTGCGCCCAGAACAGTCATAGACTTTTGAAAAAATTTTTTGCTTTTCAAATGATCATACAGCAGAAGAGACTTTTTTCTTTTGGTTATCAATTCTGTGGATTTTCACCCAGATAGAGTCACATAGCCACCACAAGGATACAGAGTAATTCCAGTACCCCAGGGAAACTACCTTGTGTCTTTTCTTTATAGTCACCCCTCCCATGGACTCTTGCAAAAGCTTTTAAAAAATAACAGTTTTATTGAGACATACTTCTCATAATATAGAGTTCATGCATTTGAAGTACAGAATTCAGTGGGGTTTAGGGTAACCACAGAGTTGTACAACCGTTACTGCAAGTGATTTTAGAAGACTTTGATTACTCAGGAAAGAAACTTCGTATCCATTCGCTGTTTTTCCCCATTTTACCCACTTCCCCAGCCCCAGGCACCCACTAATCTACTTTCTAACTCTGTCGATTTTACTATTCTGGGCAGTTCCTATAAATGGAATGATCATATGTGCTCTGTTAAGCCTGGTTTCTTTTACTCAGCTTAATGTTTTTAAGGCTTAGCCATGTTGTAGCATGTATCAGCACTTCCTCTCTTTTTATTGATGAATAATATTTCACTGTATATATATGTCTATATATTTTTTTTCTTTGTTCATCTGTTGCACTTTTAGATTGTTTCACTTTTTGTCTATTATGAATAATGTTGCCATAAATATTCAGAGATAAGTTTTCATGTGGATGTAGGTTTTCATTCCTCTTGGTAATGAAATACCTGAGAGTGGCATTACTAGATTGTGTGGTAGCTCAATTTTTTAACCTCTTGAGGAACTGTCAGACTGTTTTCCAAAATGGCTGTACTATTTTGAATTCTTACCAGCAGTGTGTGAGGGCTCCTGTTTGTCCATGTCCTTATCAACACTTGTTATTATCTGTCTCATTTATTACAGACATCCTTATGATGTGTGGTGGTATATCATTGTGATTTTGATTTGTATATCCTTGATGGATAATTATTTTGAACATCCTAGCCTATCTTTCCCTTCCTTTCCCTTCCCTTCCCCTTTCCCCCTTCCCCTTTCCTTCCCTTTCCCTTTCGTCCCCCTTCCCCTTCCCAATCTTGCCATATATTCCAGGTTGGCCTCCAATTCTCCATCTTCCTGCCTCAGCCTTCTGACTGTTGAGATTATGAACATGCACCACCATGCCTAGCTTTGAATGTCTTTATTTGCTCTTAGTGGCTTTTGAAATAATTTCAGTTGAGATATATCTTGGATAAGTATCTATCAATATATTCTTAAAATACTTCAACATTTTCCCTATATTATTTTTAAATTATATTGAACAAACTTTTTTTTTTTCTCGGTACTGGGAGTTGAACCCAGGGCCTCAAACTTGCATGCTTTTGCAAGTGCTGTACCACTGAGCTGCGCCCTCAGCCCATTTTCTTGTTTTTTGATTTTGAGACAGGGTCTCAGTAAATTATGCAGACTGCCTCTGGGCTCGAACTAGCAATCCTCTTGCCTCCGATCCTCTTGCCTCCGCCTCTCAAGTCGCTGGGATTATAGGTGTGTGCCACTGCTCCTGGCTGAATAAACCTTTTAATTGATATTAGATTATTTCACCCAGGTGAATATTAGAAATTTTAAAGTTAAAAGCATTCATTTTTGTTCTATTCACTCAGAAATCTAGGAGAAAGGTAAAGATTCTCACTTTTTAAAAAATATTTTTGGAGGTATTGGGAGTTTGAACCCAGGTGGTTTCCCTTGCTTTGCAAGTGCTCTACCACTGAGCTGTGCCCCCAGGCCATTTTTTAATTTTTATTTTGAGATAGGGTCTTGCTAAGTTATGCAGGCTGCTTCTAACCTCAAACCGGCCATCCTCCCGTCTCCACCTCTTGAATTCCTGGGATTACAGGCATGCACCACCACTTTGGGTTTTAGAGTCTCACTTTTTAATATCGTCCCAAAAGCAACATTAAAGTAGGCATTTTTCCTATCTTAAAATGTGTGCCACATTAGAATACAGTATTAAGTAGTTGTTATAGTTTTTGAAATTCACAGCCCTACTGTTTTCCTGGCCTGAATTGGCATCACAGACTGCTCTGCATTCTATTTAAGCCTTTTAAGTGTGGCCTTTCCATTTGCAGTACTGGAGTTTTAAAAATAAAAATCCTGTGTGAGAGACAAAGTGAAGTAGTAAAATTGCCTCAATTGGAGGAGCTGGTTTTACATGGATTTGAACCAACCTGTAACCTGAGTCCTGCACAGCTGCTATTAATAGACCAGGTGCTAGGTGACGGGCACCTTCTGCCAACTGGATTGGGCCAAATCAGATGGAGCAACATCCTGGCAGGCAACTATCATGAAGATGGAAGCAGAGCACTGTGCACTTGAAGGGACGGGAGCTAAAGTCACTCTAAATTTCTGTTTGGTATCTCAGCTACCTGAGAGATCCAGTGCTGCTTTGGATATCAAGGGAAATGGAATAGGCTTATGTAAATACCGATAGACCGGAGTTCAGTTTAGTGCAAGTGTTTTCTCCACAAAGACTGTAGGCCAGCTCCTGGTGGTGTTTCTTGAATGAAGGAGTGAATGAATGGAGGGTGGAGCAGCAGAATGGGAAGGTCTGCCCTCATTCAACCTCTGCTGCCCTTCCTGATTCCAAACAGAAGCCAGATCTTGTTGTATTCAGCCTTCTCTGTATCTTCCTGGGGTGGGGGTTTGGGGGCGGGGGTGTTGCTCAGTCTGGGCCAACCAGTGGCCCTATTCTTGCTGCTGCAGGTTGGATGAGTGTGCTGCGGCTGTGGAGGAAGGTTTTCCCTCTGTGTAAGAGGGAGACATGTAAGGAGACCGCCTCTCTTTCTCCCAGGCATTGTCATGACCACACATGATGTTTTATCTGCTGTTCTTTCATCTTGTGACCCGAGGAGAACCTCCTGGAAGGCAAACAAACGCTGCTGCCCGCTGCTTGAGACTGAGCAGGGAGGGAGGGTGCACTTGGCTTCTGGGGCTGGCTCCGCCCTGGGCAGCTCATGTGTCTTCTCTCCATCAAGTGTCCTCTAACCTTGAGAACTCACCCTGCTTAACCTGCCACGTAGCCCGCCCCTTGTTAATTTGCATTGTTAAGTATGTAAAGAAACCAGAGAATACAGCCAAGCAAAAGAAAATTTCATTTTAAATGGCAATAAAATGGAACACGTTGTTCTGTGAGCTTCCTTCCAGGGTGGGGCTCAGGCTTCACTTCCTCCTCCTCACCCTCCAGCGCTGCCCTTTGCCCGTGCTGGGTTATCATGGTCGCCTTTCCGCTCACCTGACTTGGCTCACGCACCCTATGCTGCTTTGCCACAGTGGACATTCAGCTGGAGAATTGGACCTGTGTCCAGCTTTCAAGGCCTGCAGCTGTAGCCCTGTGGCATCCGATCTCG
>VMDO01000973.1:64971-241073 GCA_007922755.1 Pedetes capensis
GTACCTGGATGGGAGACCGCCTGGGAACACCAGAAGCTGTAGGCTTGGGAGAAGGACCTGGCAACCCCCTCCCAAAAATCAATCTGCCATTGAAAACCCTATGAACAGCAGAGAAGCACTGACAATAGTGTTTCCCCTGTTGTACAGAGGGTTGCTATGAGTCGGATACTGACTCGACGGCACCTAACAACAACAACAAACCAGCTTTCAAATAAATTACTCCTCCAAGCCTCCTCATCTTGAAAATGTAGGTAATACTCATGGCCCTGGCCTGTGTGGAGATTAGCTGAGGTATGGCTTCTTTATAGATGTCCTCTTTCCTGTAAATTCTGTTTCATCACACTCGTCTTTATTATGGTGACTGAGGACTAGAAGGAACCTCTAAAATCAACCTGTCCTACCTCTTGGCAGGGATCTCCCCTAACTCCTGCAGGTATGGCCTTCCCATTGCTTTTGGGCCATTTGTATGTTGGGCTGAGCTTGCTCACCTCACTGCCCTCCATCCTGGGGGTGGGGTGTGTGTCTGACTCATCTATATTTAAATGATTCTGTTTGCCTGGCATCTGATCTTGTCAGATCTCAGAAGCTAAGCAGAGTTGGCCTGGTTAGTCCTTGGATGGGAGACCACCTAGGAATCCTGGGTGCTATATGCTTGGAAGGGCTGGGATTTAGCTCAGTGGGTAGAGCACTGCGCTGCAGTCTCTGAGGCCCCGAGTTCAATTCCCAGCACTGCAAAAAATGGGAGAAGGACCTGGCAATCCACTCCCAAGGCAATCCCAAAGCACTCAGCCATTGAAAACCCCATAAGGGTCGCTATGAGTCGGATACCGACTCGAAGGCACCTAACAACAACAACATATGCTTGGAAGAAGGACCAGCAGCCCACTTCTGAAACAGTCATTGGAAACCCTGTGAATAGCAGAGAAGCACTGACATAGTGCCAGGTAGTGTTTCAGCTGTTGTACATAGGGTCACTATGAGTTGGACCCAACTCAGTGGCACCTAACCACAACAACAATCTAGGTACCCGTCCTTTGCTTTCAGGAATGTGCAAAGCTGTTTGTGCAGAGACATTCATCACAGTATCTGGAAAAAGATTTAAAGGGTAATTGGTTAAATTGTGGTTTGTCCATTTAGGGCATTACTCTGCAACTGTGAAAGTCCTAGAGGCACCTCTGGCCTTTGTGCTGTGACTTTAAGGTTAATTGCACATTTTCCCAATTTAGAAGAAATCCAGGCATATGTGCGTGTATGTGTATATATGTGTGTATGTGTATATATGTATATGTGTGTATATTTTATATGTGTGGGTGTATATATATTCATGTATATACGTGTATACGTACCTGTATGTCTCGAACATAGGTATGTGTATTGGCCTTGGCCCTCAGGGAACTTTCATATGTACTTCTGTGGCTATACAGATTTTTTTTTTCAGTACTAGGGTTTGAACCCAGAGTCTCATGCATGCTTTGCAGGCGCTCTACCAATGAACTGTACCCTCAGCCTATTTTTTACTTTTTATTTTGAGACAGGGTCTCAGTAAGTTACATAGGCTGCCTCTGGCCTTGAATTTGTGGTCCTCCTGCCTCTGCCTCCCTAATCACTGGAATGACACCTGGTTGCCACGGTGTCCAGCTGCTATACAGACTTTGAGATTCCCATGCCCACTTCTCACTCCAGGATCGGAACCAAATTAACTGTTTTAGAAAGATACCGACTTGACTTCACAGTGGTACTCTGTGGTACTCTGGATTCTAATAAAATCTCGAAACAGTGGCAGGGTGAGAACTGCAACTTCTTTCTCCTTGTGCCTGCCAGGAGACCGAAGGTGCTTCCTTGTTTCTCTTCTGGATATTTCTGTGCATTTTCCTACAAGAGTCTATGTGACAAGTCAGGTATAATTTTTTGTGTTATTTGTATTGTATTAAAAATAATCATCTAACTAAGAAAGCTTATTTTGTAGAAAAAAAATTTAAGTGATTTCAGAGTGCTTTTTTTCCCCCCTACAGAGACTAGCTGGCTATGGTGCAGACCATTCTAGGGAGGGTGCTGGGTTTAGATTCTTTTAGATTCTTGTCCTGGTTTCTCTATTTACTGTGATATGCTCCTCTACTGTGCAATCTCAATGGTAATACCTGCTCTTCCTACTTCACAGATTGGAGAGGAAGGAATGAGATAATTTGCAAAAGTGACCTAATACTTAGTATGGATACTAATACAGTTTTAAAGACATGAGAGACAGTTATGTGCACACAACAGTGATTCAAAGTGTGTGGTTGATACCTGTTATTTTTTCCTACATAAGAAATGTCCTTTCTTTAAAATATTCTGTTCTTTTCTCATCCATTCCAGAGAGCCATATTAGTAGGACAGATGGGGCAAGCCCATAGGCTATTGTGAAGAAATCCCATTATCAGTGAAGAAAACACACAAAAGCTCCACCCACATGAAGCTTGCATTGTAATTGGGGAAGATGGACAAAAAACAAATGAGTAAATTGTATATTATAGAGATTAGCTTCTAAGAAGAAAAATGAAGAAGGGAAGGGGATACTGCATGTTGGGAAGAACATGCATTTTTAAACAGGGCTGGTCAGGGCTAACTGAGGCGTTGGTGTGTCAGCTAAGACCTGAAACACTGGGGGAGGAGATTCCAGGAAATGGGAAGAGCAAGTATGAAGCTCCTGAGTTCTTAGGAACTGAGAGGAAGCCTTTGTTTAGTTACTTCTTATGGAAGTATTTATTTAAATATTGAGTATATCACCCCATAAAACTAAATAAAACTAAATTGATTTCCTGTACACTTACAATGATAAAGGGCAACCAAAGGGCTCTACTTTAGTCTTGCCTCTTTGCATCCAACAGGGTGCAGACAGGCAGCTTTGGCATGGCAGGATGGTGTGGTGGGGGAATAAGTGGAGGGGTGCCTCTCTTCCAGATATTGCCTCCCTGACCATCCCACTCGGTTAGAATCATGATCTGTGTTGGGGACAAGCTTTAATGTGAACATTGTCACATTCATGTCACACCTGCTTGTTGGATACTTTTGTTGTCCCTTGGGGAATCTTATCAGCTTCAGTTCAGGGCTAAATAAACTGACCTCTAGGGATTTAATGTCTTATGTGGATGGATCCTGTGAAAACTGGAATGATATGCTTTAGGCCTTGAACTTGACCTAAAGTTTACTGTGTTTGTTAAATTTTTTATTATGATGTAATTTTAGATTTACAGAAAAGTTGCAGAGAGAGTACAGAGAGTTCCCATGCACCCTTGACTCATTTTCTCCTAATTTTAACATCTAATATAACCACTGACCTTAGGTTTTCAAGAGTGATGGGTTTGTGTGTGTGTTCATTCATACACACAGAGTGTGAGGCAGACAGCCCTGGTATCCACTAGTCCATAGAGACTCATCACACTTCCACCTCCTGGGTACAGAATGGACTCTGGCCTGGGCAAAAAAGCAGGCAAGGAGCTCCTTTGAAGCTGGAGTTGCGAAGTAGGAGATACAGGGAGAACAATCAGCTGTCTGGAGAGCTCTGGGGATCATGTGAACTCAATGCCACTTGAACTTTATTTAGTAGAGAGATTGGCCTGAGATACTTAATATAGACATCCCAGCAATCATGTGAGAATTCCATTCTGCTCAAGTACAAATACAAGGAAATTGGGGAATGTTCACATTTGCTTGTGTTATGCTAAGTCATCTCACTTCTTTCCCAGATCATCTGCTTTATGAATCAGGAGACCAAAAACTGATTAATTTGTGAATGAGAAGCAGCAAGCCCATCGGTCTGTCTGTCCACTCATCCATCTATCCATCTATCCATCTCTCTGCCTGGATTTTAGTTTTATTTGGTAGTACTTTGCTTTGGAAGTGGTCCAGGTTACTTAGGAAGGAGACATTAAATACAAATGATGACAGCCCTTGGCCCTTACTCTGGGGTTTAGGAGGGAACCCACCCCCTTCTAGGATACTGCTGATGCCATCCTTCCAGAATGCAGCTGTCTGTGGTGGAGGCTGTGGGACAAGCTGCTCCTGGCCAAGGCTGCTCCGTTGGGAGGAGACATTGTATTGTATGAAGAGTCATGGCAGAGTGAGATTTTCCTCACGTGTGCAGTAGGAATCCTGAAGCAGATAACGTTTTGACAGTCACAGACAAGTCATTCAGCTTTCAGAATGTCCACTTTCCTGTAGGTGAGATGGGATTTTCCAAAAACAAGAGTAGAATACTGCCAATTATTTGTTTGGAAGTCTCCTTTTCTCTTAGTGAACTATTGGAATTATAAAGAGATGCAAACTGAATGCTCCAGTGCTTTAAATTCCATTTGGCTATTGGTAGACTTAAACATTTCTTGAATAATTTTTTTTTTTTTCTACCAGGGCAAATTTCAGAAAAAGAGAGTTTGTACTCCTATGTTAAAAAGAAAAAAAAAAAATTCATTTGTGATTTTAGTATTAAAAGAAAATGCTCATAGGCCAGGCACGGTGGTACACACCTGTATTCCCAGTGGCTTGGGAGGCAGAGCCGGGAGGATCACAAGTTCGAGAGCAGAGCCAGTCTGTGTAATTTAGCGAGACCCTGTCTCAAAAAAAGGAAAACAAAAACAAAAACACCCCCCCAAAAAAAAAATAAAAAATAAAAAAATGGGCTGAGGGTGCAGCTCAGTGGTACAGCACTTGCAAAGCATGCAAATGCAAGGCTCTGGCTTCAATCCCAAGTACAGGGGGAATAAAAGGGGAAAAAGAAAATGTTCATTTCAGAGACTATTTTTTGTTTAATCTTTCAAAAGCTATGAACCACCTTAAATACAGTATGATTATACTGCTGCGCCTCTGAAGAAACTTTATATTTGAGTAACAACTCTTCTGAGGCTTGTTTATTCTGGTGGTTTTTCTTTTCTTCTCATCGACCATGCACACTACTTATTTGTGCGATATGGGTTGTGTCAGTGTCCACATTCCTTAAAACAAGGTATTATGCTGCTGAGAGAGTAAAATGGTGCCAGATCTTTAACAAAGACTGTTCATTGTGCTAAAAAAGATAATTTTCATCAGTGAAGATTTCATTTCATGGGAAAATAGTGCCCAACAACCCTTGCCTCTTGCCCGGCTGGACTTCCCTTGTTTCCTTGTGAGGAGCAGTCCTTTTGGCTCTGTGGCTGGAATAAAAGGATGTCTTTCCAAGAGGGCAGTCAGTGCGCTTTCACATGTAGAATCTCCCTCTCTGGGATAATGGATGACATTATGTATGTTTTTTAATTAATTAAGTTTTGAGACAGGGTCTTGCAATATACCCCAGGTTGGCTTCAGACTCACTATATAGCCAAGGCTGGCCTTGAACTGATGATCGCCCCTGCCTCACCTTCCCAGTGCTGGGATTACAGGCGTGTACTATTATGCCCTGTTTTTTAGATGTAGAAGACACACTTCAAGAATTTAAGAAACTCAGCCAAGGTCATGCAAGTACTGAGTGGCAAAGTCAAAATTCTAGGCATGTTTCCCAATCCCAAATGCAGTGCTCATTCTCCCAGACAAGGGATTAGCAAATTGACTCTGGGGCCAAATCTCTTCTACCTTCTTATAAATAAAGTTTTATTGTTTATATATTGCCTTTGGACGAGCAGAGAGATGGTCCAGCTGAACCTCTGCCATCCAAAGAATCGTGAGAAATAATTCAGTGTTATTGTTTCTGGTGGCTAGGTTTTGGCGTGGTTTGTTACACAATGGTCAGTAACTGAAATACTTCAAGACCAAGGTGAGATAAGACTCTGAGAAGACCTCACGTGTCTTCTGGATGGGGTGGTAATGATGTACCACAAAAACGTGAATTCTTTCACAGACAGTCCCATATCAATGTTGGAAAAAGAAATGAAACAAATGTCAGAACTGACTGTTTGAGGTGCTGAAATGTAATTCCTAAAAACTCTAAAATACTATCCACTGGACTTTGGGAAACTAACTTGTGATTCTGGACTCATCAGCATAGAATGAGTGTTGCTTTATTATTAACTTATCTTGGAAAAACAAGTATATAATAAACACTTTAAATAGTGTGTGGAATGTTTCCTCAAATACCAGTTAAAATGTTTGTGCTATGCTTCCTGGAAATGAAAAGCTTTTCTGAAAATGCTTTATGAATGATTTTTAAAGGTATGTTTTCAAGGGATTAAGAAGCTATACATTTTAAAAAATAGTTGGGTTGAGTAAAGGCCGTTCAGTTTGATAGTGTTTGATTCTGATCAGAGGCCACTGAATTGTGGAAGTATTAGAATAGGTTTTCAAACATAGGTCTTTCTACAGATCCTAATCTGTGCTGTTTGTACCGAGCATCCTTGAGCACCTGCTTTTGAGGCTTTCTGATGTCAGAGCCCATAGTTTGATTTAATCCATTGAGCATCCCAGGATGGGTTTTGCAAATAAGACAAATGGTGGATTGTTTGCCTCCTGCATAAAGGCCAAGTTCCTTTTAGCAGGAGGTAGGAGGCCAGGGCAGACAGGGTGTAGATTGCATGGGTTATAGTGTGAGGAGTGCCCTTGGAGTAGTGTGATGAGCTGGCCTGGCTCCGCCCCTGCCTATCTTTCCTCCTGTAGCTCTTGTATCTTAAACTACCCATGGTGAACATATTCAAGCATGGATGTCCAACCTTTTAGCTGAATCGAGTAAAGAAGAATTGCCTTGGCTATAGTTAGTGCTTCTTTGCTATCCATAGGGTTTTCAATGGCTAGTTGTTTTGGGAGTGGTTCGCCAGTGCCTACTCCCTAGTCTGTCTTAGTCTGGAAGCTCAGCTGAAACCTGTCCACCATGGGTGACCCTGCTGGTATCTGAGATACCAGTGGCATAGCTTTCAACCTCGCCGCAATACACAGGCCCCCACAGTGCGGCAAACTGACATAGACTGCCAAAAGAATGAACAGATCTGTCCTGGAAGAAATGCAACCAGAGTGCTCCTTGGAAGCAAGAATGGCCAGACTGCGTCTTACATATTTCAGACATGTAGTCTGGAGAGATCAACCCCTGGAGAAAGACATCATGTTTGGGAGAGTGGCAGGTCAATGAAAGAAAGGAAAACCCTCCACCAAATGGATTGACAAAGTGTCTGCAACAATGGGCTTAAACATAAATAAGATCGTATGCCTGGCACAGAATCGGGAAGTGTTTTGATCTGCTGTACATAGGGTTGCTATGACTCAATGGCACCTAACAACAACAACATCGTGCATATACATAATAAGGAGGTAATGAAGAAAATAAACACTAAAAAATCGTGATGTTAAACATTTTGAGGGATTTCACTAATAGCTATCTTGGCCTGTGGGCTGCAGGTTTGACATGACTTAAAACAAGTTTTTCTTACTCCTGCTAAAAATGCTTTCCCTGCCCTTCCAACTAAATACTGCCTACTTCCAAAAAAACAGAAAAAGGAAAAACTTTCCTGATTATAAACAATATATTTACCTATTATATCCAGATTAATTTTACTTACTACTACTACCAACATATTTATGAAATTCAAGGTCTATCTTTTACAATTTTTTTTCTTTAGAGTATATCTCATTCAGTATCAGGTACAAGAGTGCCCTTGATGCTTTGCTTTCTTCTGAGTGTTTGCTACTAATTTGCCTTGTAATTAGGTTCATTTCTTGCTGTTTATATGCAGTATTAGGGTCCCCTTCCTTCAACGACATAACTTAATTTTTAGGTTGTGTCAAACATTAACCTGACTCAAAGTCCAAAGTGTAGAAAAAAGGTACACAAAGATGGCTCATTGCCTTCTTATTTCCTTCACTCTGTGCCCACTTTGCTAAGGTAATCAGTTTCCAGTTTATTCATCCTCTTTCTTTTCTGTTTCTTTTCTTTCCTTTTTTCTTTCCTTTTCTTCCCTTGCTCCCTCCCTCCCTCCCCGCTTCCTTCTTTCTTTCCTACCCTTCTTCCCTCCCTCCCTCCCCAAGACCCTCATGCATGCTTTTTGCAAGTGTTCAATCACTGAACCATAACCCCCAGCCCATTAAACTTTGTATTTGAGACAGAATCTCACTAAGTTACATAGGCTGCCTCTGGCCTTGAACTTGTTATCCTCCTGCCTCTGCCTTCCAAGTCATTGGTATTAAAGATGTGAGCCACCATGTCTGGCTTCCTGCATTCCTGCATTTCTTTTTCTTTTCTTTTCTTTCTTTCTTTTTTTTTTTCTTTTCTTTTGGTGGTCCTGGGGGTTGAACCCAGGGCCTAGCACTTGCATGCTTTGCAAGTGCTGGACCACTGAACTGTGCGCTGAGCCCATTTTTTTTTTTTTTTTTTTTTACTTTTTAGAGACAGGGTCTTGCTAAGTCACGCAGACTACCTCTGGTCTTGAACTTGCGATCCTCCTGCTTCCACCTCCCCAGCCGCTGGGATTGTAGGCGTGCACCATTGTGCCCAGCTGCATTTCTTTTTGTAATAAAAAAAAGAGAGAGAGAGAGAGAGAGAGGGAGGGAGGGAGGGAGAGATACTTATGTGTTAGTGTTTTATTTCTCTTCAGACAAAAATTAGTAATCTTTTTATATTTTTCTTTCTTTCCTTAGCAGTATATTCTGGAGACTCTTCCATAATCAGTTTATGGAGCTCTTTCTCATATTTTTTTTCTTCACTGCTGCAAAGTAGTCTATTGTTCTGTTAAACAAATTCTTACATATAAACATTTAGTTGCTTCCAGTATTTTATTGTTACAATTCATGTTGTAATGAATAACTTTGTGTGATTTTAAGACAATGTTTCCCCTTTCTTTACATATCTCTTGTTCAGTTTGGATCTGAGTATTTTAATTTTGCAGTAATACTGTACGTGGAATTTTGTTTTCTATTATATCTCCTAACTGATAACTTGTTCATGGATAGGAAGGCCATTGGTTTTGGTGTAATACAATACCAATAATAGGATTTTTGTAATATATCCACTATTTTACCAAGTCCTTGTATTGTTTGAATTTGTTGTCTTATTCCTCTTGGTTTTCCAGAAAGATGATCATATCATCTGCAAAGGGGCAATTTTCCTACTTCTTTGCCAGTTTTTATGTTGCTGATTTTTTTCCTTGACTCTAATTATTTTAGCTAATTTCCTCAAACACATTGTCATGTTGTAGTAGAGAGAGTGGATATCCTTATCTTGTACTCAATGTGACTGAGAATGTTGCTAAGATGGCTTTAGGTCTGTGGGGTGTATGTCTATCCATGGTAAGGGCTTATCCACCAGTTTCTGTTTTATACTTTTCTTGGAATTAGGTTGCTAAATTTTATTGAAGGTTTTTCAGTATTTATGGATAGACTTGCCTGCAACCATACCACTGTGGTGTCTGATCCCCTCAGATCACAGAAGCTAAACAGGGCTGGGCCTGGTTGGTCCTTGGATGGGGACACCACCTAGGAACGCCAGGTGCTGTAGGCTTGAGAGAAGGACCTGATAACCCACTCCCAAAAACCAATCAGCCATCAAAAACCCTATGAATAGCAGAGAACCACTGACAATAGTGTTCCATTGTTGTACCTAGGGGCACCTAACAACAACAACAACAATAGATAGACTTATGATTTTTCTTCTTAGATCTAGTAATATGGTAGATTATATTAATATATTTTAAAATATTGAACCATCCTTATATTCTGGGGATAGGTCCCATGGTGCGATTTTCGTATCCTATGCTTTGGACCAGTTTAAATGTAATTATCTGGTCTTTGAATGTCTAACAGAATTCCTCTGTGAAATTCTAAATGCAAATGGGACAGTAGAGTCTGATGGATAAAATTCTCATTGTGTGAAGTTTAGGGATTTCTTAAAAACCTTATAATGTTGGATTGCATGTTCACAATTGTAAATACAAACAGTAACCTATCCAGACATTTATTTAAAATCAATCCCTTTTCCAGACAATCTTCTTAACTGGAATCTTGCAAAATGGCATTGATAAAAGAAAAGGGAACCTGCCATGATCAGAATCATTCTGAGTTAGTGAAAGTAAAGCCATTCTAGAGTTTTGTCCTTTTTATCTGTAAAATATGATAACAGAGGCTAGGCACATAGCCTAAAGTGAATGTCATAGTAGAGAGTGTGGACTGGGGAGGTTAGCTCCTGACCAAGTGCTGGCTTTTCCAGATATCACAGGAGCATGAACCCGATGTTGCTGGATCTCCAAATTTGTTGAGGCTGAGAGATGTAGAATTTTTATGTGTAAACTTTAGATTTTTAATAATTATAAATTAATTAAAAAATTAAAAACACAATGTCATTCAAACATAGTCCAGTTTATAAAAATGTTCCCCATCCCAGCTCTCCTGAGTCCAGCTGGGTTGTGTTTGGATGTTGTGAAAAGCTGTCTCAGTCGGGGCTGTTAAACTTCTACCTGTGTAGAGTGAGCTCTGAGGATGTTAGACCCACTTAGGCATGGAGGGATGCTGCTCACTCTGGATGGAATGGTCCAGGAGGGAAAAAGAGAGCCCAGTGTGGCAAAGCTGGGTGTGGACATTGATCCCCCTGAGCGAGGCTCTGAACATCGAAGAAGTGGAATCTCCTCTGTTGGTGCCTTGGGGCTGGAGCCTGGGAGGACCCATGAGGGTGTGGCTGAAGGATGACTCAGTCCTTTGAATCACCATCCCTCCAGGTCCCAATGATCATGTTTCCTCTTCCTGTTTCCTTCCATCAGTCCTTTATGCCTTGGGCTTACCATGGCTTGCTCATTCTAAGGCTGTCTTGTGAACCATGAAACTAAGACTGTAGGCCCAGCCTTGTGTCCTTGGCTGTTCTGACCAACTTCCTGGTTATAGCCCATTAATTCAGTGAGAAAGGCCAGTCAGGTGCCTTTGTGTGGGGAACAGTGGAGGGGAGACCTGATTCCTGTAGCCACTCCTCAACTCTGACCTCAGTTTCTGGGGTATTCTCATACAAAGGCTCTTGGCTTCTGCCCCCAATACCACAGATTCCTAATCATTCCTGCTACTTCTTGAGTCATTCTGAGGTCTGTCTGGATTTCTTACTAAAACTGGCTGATTCAGACTGGGCTGCAGTTTCCCATTATTTGCCCATTCTTTCAGATGCCTATGTCAGTGCATTGTAGAGAAAATGTCTTCTTTACCATCAAACTGACTTAAGTCTAGAATTTGACTTTTATCATGTGGACCAAGAAAAACCCACTTGCCTCTCTGGGGATTATTTAGTATTATTCAGGAATGTGATGCTTTCCCACATATGTGCCTAAAGTACAAATTGTTAGTTGCATGAACTTTTTATGCAATACAACATGTCTAGAAAGTTAGCAATTTAAGGGATCTAAGTATTGATGATGGTAAAGCACATTTTATTGAAAACCATTTGTAGGAAGTAGCTGTGTGCACACAGATGTTTTGTCTCACTTGATCCTACACTGAAGTCAGAATATAGTGACAACTTTTGTTTCCATAGCTGCGGAATCTGTTTTGAAAAACATGAGGCTGTGATTTCACTGTAGTTCAGAACACATTGAGAAGCCGATATGAAAATGGAAATGAATCCTTTTTTAGAGTATGAGCTTTAAAACAAAAACTTCCTGTTCTTCTTGAATGCTTAGATGAGTCCCTCCCGGCTTTTTCAAGCTTTATAAGTTTTCTTTTTTTTTTTAATGGTACTTGGAGGTTGAACCTACATACTTGCACATAACTTTGCAAGTGCTCTACCACTGGGCTGCACCTCCAGCTCATTTTAAATTATTTTTTATTTTGAGTCTGGGTCTCGATAAGTTTCACAGGCTGCCTCTGGCCTTGAACTTGGATCTTCTTGCCTGAGCTTCCCAAGTCATTGGGATTACAGGTGTGCACCACTGCACCTGGCTTCAAGCTTTGCAAGTTTTACAGGTTAATTTTGGAAGTTGACTGTGGGGGGATCTTGATTGACCATCATTCCATCCTGTCACTCAGGAAGCCCTTGAAACGTCTTCCTTTCATTTCTGAACGTGACAGAAAACTAGTGAAAATCCATTGTACTGTGTAGGTTGCTATAATAGTAAACTCCTCTGTTTAAAGACAGGAATTGATGTGATTTTTCTCATTAGACTTGGGCATAAAGGTTGAGTCATTAAATTGTTTCTATGTTCATTGGGTTTCACTGTGTTACAGGCACTGAGGGAACAAGAGTGAACTGAACAGGCAGAAGTGACAACTTTAATCATTTTTTTTTTTTACATCTAATATGTAGCATGGAACTTTGTTGCCTGATGGTAGGAAAATGCCTGTTGAAAGAGGGTCTGTACTTCTCCGTCGGGTTAACCACCATTTATGGGAATTATCTCAGAGGTAGCTGCAGCACTGCTGTTTATTGAGCATTTACTATGTGTTTAGATTGTTTTGCCTACTTTAGTATATTACCTCATTTTTAGGTAGTTACTTTCCATCTTATTGTTGATAAAACTGAGGGTCTGCTGGGTACAATGGTGCACCCCTGGAGTCCCAGTGGCTTGTGGGGAGGGTAGGAAGATCACCAGAGACAGCCTGCATAACTTAGCTAACCTCTGTCTAAAAAAAAAAATTGGCTGGGTGTGCAGTCCAGTGGTAGAGCACTTGCAAAGTATGTGTGAGCCCTGGGTTAGACTCCAAAGTACTGCAAAATAAAATCCTTAAAAACAACCGCCTCAACAAGAAAAACCAAAAAAGCCACAAACAAAACAAACAACAACAATAAAACAAACCAAGAGAAAACAAAAAACCAAACCAAACCAAAAAGAACCTAAAGGTTGTAGGGGTTACCTGGCTTTAATTTGCCAAACATCACCTAGTGACTAATGCTGACTGTGTCTTTCTGTTCCCAAGCTGAGCTTGTGGTAGTACTTTAGGAAATACGTTGCTGGTCATGTGGTTGCAGTTAGGAAATGTGGTTATATCTAGGCTGTTTAAAAGGTGTGGGTGGGTAGGACAGTGCAGTGCTGTAAGGTGACTCAGCTGCGGAGAGGTGAGGGCTGGATTGTCGTGTTGGAGGCCAGCCAGGGAGGGACCTGATAAGGAGGGGTATCGGAAGACAGTTGGGTGTGCTTCTGTAGGTGAAGAGGAGATGCCTGTGGTGATGAAATTCTACTGAACATATTCTTTAATCATATTTGTATGTGTCTCATTTTCACTTAAGTAAAGATCCCATATTCTGTGTCTTTTCTTGGTCGCCATGTGGTTTTCTGCATTGTCATTGGAAATGGCATTATGGTGAGCAGTGTGCAGATGTTATATAGACGGATCATGCCTTATTTAGTTGAAATCCACATTAGACATTTTCATTTTCCAATTTTAACTCATGTAAATTATAAAAAGAGAAAAGCTAAATCTTTGGGCATGTTTATGATTTTTCTTAGAAGATAACTGCAGTAGATATGGAATCAATTTTGATACACTTCTGAATGTGAACAAGGTCATTACCTGTACTCTGTCAGCAGCACAGGTTATAGTTAGGAATAAAAGCAGCCAATTTGAAGTTGGGTGTGGTGCATGCCTGTAATCCCAGTACTTAGGAGGCTGAGGCAGGAGGATCCTGAGTTCGAGGTCAACTTGGGCTACACAGCAAGACCCTGTACCAGAAACAAAACAAAACAACAGATCATGCCACTTTGATAAATACCACGATAGTATCTCCCACTTGTTTTAATGTTCACTTTGATTATTAGTGCTTTTTTTCTGAAAACACTTATTACTGAATTTTCTTTAATAGCGATTCATACATTGGTATTTTTATTTAGATTTGAACTCTTTTTTGCTGTGAAAGGATCTTTAAAATTTCTTTGAATGCGTGTCTGGAAAGTGACATTATAATTAAAATTTTTTTTCATGTAGGATTCTTTTTTTTTATGTCCCAGTTTTGTTCTAAAAATTTTCAAATCTATATAAATGGCAAGAGAGGAATACGGTGAACCACATTGATGATGCTGGCATGTTTGCCACGGTTTTAAACAGACTTGAGTTCAACACTAGCTGCATCTCTAGGTATTTAGAACTAAGGGAAAAGTATTTCCAGCCTCATTTTCCCCATCAGCAACTCAAAGAGAGTGGTGAGGCAGGTCCGCAGCTGCTGTGAGTTTGGGGAAAGCACTGCCTGAGGCAGCGCCCCCTGGCTAGCTGAGCAAAGGTAGCACGAAGGAAATAAAGTCCCTAATGCACCTTACCTTGTTGGAGTCACTGAGATGTTTTAAAAGCTCTGAGTTCAGTGAAAGCAAGACCTAAGGAGGGGTCACAAACAGAGCTGTTTTCTTTCTCTCCCACCCTTAGTCCACATTCCTGGGCCTCACTCTCACTCAGTGATTGTGTTGCCTTTATCCTGGCGCGGGGCAGCTCCCCTACGCTGCTCCTGGCTGGGTGAGGTTGATTCCTAGCTGAGGCCTCTGCTGGGAGGGCAGGTGAGGCACCAGTCCCCTGCCCTCTAGTGGGCTCAGCTCTATTGCTCCTGTTTCTCTCTCTCCCCAGACCCTGTGCCTGTTCAAGGTGGTGACATGCAGCGTGGGCTGCAGGGTTCCCTGCCCGAGGACTTACTGTTCTTCTTGGACAAAGAGACCTCTCCAGGCTGGCATCTCGGATGTCCAGCGAACCACCCCAGGGGGACCTGGGAGGAGGGTACCCTGCCTCCCGCCTCCTGGGCTTTGGCCATCCTGCCCAGTTCCCCCTGGGGTCCTGGAACGTGGAGGCCTGGCTGCAGTCTGGCTGTGTGCCTGGAGCTTGCAGTGGGCCCGGTGTATTACCACCTTGCTCTTTGGGGTTTGCCTCACTCCTGCCTGCTGCCCCTCCGGCTGGCCTCGGCCTCCTGGGCTGCCAGCATTAAGTGTCTGCGGACCCCTGTTTACCCGCGGAACAGCCTTGTTGGCAAAGTGTGCTGGAGAAGCACAGTGCAGGCCACTGGCCCGTAGTTCCTGTTACCTATGCGGGCCGGGGGGTGGGGTGCTGTCTCTTAGGGGGCAAGAGCCAACTCTCATATGTCCTTTCCAGCTTTGAGGGTCTCTCAGGTGACACCTGCCTGAGCTGGGCCTGGTCCAGCTGGCCTTGCTGAACTTAACTGCGTGCTGGAAGGCCCAGGAAGGTTCCACTGCAGGCGAAAGAAGAGAGGCAGGCTGTCCGCAGCCCTGAGGCTCAGCTGGCGGCCTGGGCTTCTCCGACAGGAGAGGCAGCTATTTATGGCGCTTTAAAAAATTGGCTGCGGCCGGCGAGAGGAAGATGGGACTATTACGTAAGGCTGTGAGAGTGTGCTGCGTTTGTTCTCTTTTTCTTTCTTATTCTTGGAGACAGGCAGGCTTAGGGAAGGCAATGTGCTTGTGCAGCTCCATCCTCTCAGTTGCAGCAGAGTTATTTTGGGAAACGAGGATTTGGTCACGTCAGTGGTTCTCATTCATGAGACCTATATGTGTGCTTACTTCGTAGACCTTTACTGGGGGTACAATGTCTGGCAGGTTTGCTTCTGTCCTAAAAGTTTAGAAGGGAGACAGGGCTGGGCCCTGGAACTAAATTAGATCATTTTTCTCCTGTTGTCTTGTGTTATGGAAATTTTCTTTAAATGGTATATTAATTTATTTTTATTCTAGGGGATTGACTTTCTCCAGGGCCAGAGAAAGGTTTAGCCTTAAAAGTGGCATTGAGCCAGGTGTGGTGGCACTTGTGTGTAATCCCAGCTCTCAGGAGGCTGAGACAGGAGGATCAAGAGTTTGAGGCCATCCTGGGCTACGTAGTGAGACCTTGTCTCAGAAACAAACAAAAACTGCCATTGATTTCATGTGTGTGCCTCTGTGTATGTGAGCCTGGCCCTAAGCATGTTGCAAAGCAAGGGCAAGAGAGGACGGCCACACATGACCAGCACTGCACTGAGCTGCCAGTCCACCTGCAAGGCTGTCCTCAAGTCCCCCTAGCAGAATCTTTATCCGTGGCTGCCTCTGGTCCCCAGTGCCATGCTCTTTTTTTGCGAAGGGCTCCAGGGGCCCTCGTAGGAGTTCACGAGAAGCCCTGGGAATTATCCTTGAGACTATCCTCGAAACACCTCCTTTCCTGTGCCTTCGGTTACCCTGATGCTGCTTTGACTTTCTGACTGCACTTGCAGATAGTTGTTAGGTGCTGTCAAGTCCGACTCACAGTGACCCTATGTACAAAAGAACAAAACACTCCCTGACACTGTGCCATGCCTGACACTATGTCTGTGCTTCTCTGCTATTCATAGGGTTTTTGATGGCTGATTGTTTTGGAAGAGGGCTGCCAGGTCCTTCTCCCAATCCCAATAGCACCCAGTATTCCCAGGCGGTCTTCCGTCCAAGGATTAACCAGGCCAGACACTCCTTAGCTTCCAAGATCTGATGAGATCTGATGAGCCAGGGTGCTGTGGCTGGTGCATTGCTGATAGGGGCTTCTCCAAATCTTTCTCATTCTATGGGTGGTCACCCCCCACCCCCCACCATAAGATGCTTTTTTCCTTGGAGGTGTGGTGTAGGACTAGTTGAAAATTTTGAGTAATTAGAACTGCTTCCCAGTCCACTTCTACAGTAATTTGAGGTAAACTTTGAGCAAGTCACTTAACCACTCCCACCCCTCACAAGCCTGCAGCCGATCCTGTCGGATGTCTGAAGCTAAGCAGGGTCAGGCCTGGGTAGTTCTTGGATGGGAGACTGCATGGGAGCACCAGGTGCTGTAGGCTTGGGAGAAGGACCCGACAATCCACTCCCAAAAAAAACAGCCTGCCATTGAAAACCCTATGAACAGCAGAGAAGCACTGACAATAGTGTTTCGCCTGTTGTGCGTAGGGTTGCTGTGAGTTGGACACCAACTCGATGGCACCCAACAACAACAACAAACAACCCCTCACAATATGAGACTGGTTCTACCATGCTGTAGCTTGGCATTGTCTTATGGATGGGGCAAATGGCATTGGGTGTGTGTGGAAACCCCACAGTGAGCTGCTTAGTGTGTCCCCTGTGTACTGTGAGTGTCCTGCAAGGCGATGGCTTCTTCAAGACAGCCTTGCTCTTTCTCTGACCTGGCACCATTACTGTAAACCTGCAACTCATCTCTTGCTCACCACCCAGCTGTTCAACTTATCCGTGACCGTCCCCACTACTTAGCCAGTTGTCCAGCTATTTAAGGAGCCCGGCCTGGGCTGATGAGTGTGCCAGGAAGGTCACAGGAGGTAAGAGGGTGATAAGGTGGAAGAGCTGGGAGGAGCAGGCTCTTGCGTGGCTGACTACCAGCTGTCCTCCGCCCAGCCTGGTCCCCGAGGTCAGGCTCCATCTCTGGGCTGGCTGGGTTGTGCATATTTCTTCTGTGGACTGTTGGTCTTGTGGGACCTTTGCTGAGTTATTTTGCCTCTGTTATGGCAGAAGGGTTGTTTTAAGAGACAATAACCAGGGGGAGGAGAATGTCCATGGTCAAAGGTCACATGGAGTGTCTGGTTCTTTCCGGAACTGTTAGTTCCTTTAAGTGCAGTATCACAGTTAGAGGGAGCAGTGTCTTGGAGTCATTCAAAGTGAGGCTCAAATCCTTGGCAAGTTAGCCTTTCTGAGACTATTTTCTCTCTTGCATAAAAGTGGATGTGAACGTTACTTTGTAGGTTATGAGCCCTAAACAAGGTCACATATGTAAATTCCTAAACATGGTGCTGACCTGTAGCTCACTTTTTAATTCCAGGAGTGCTCGCCTGCCTGCACTTTAACAAAGCATGTTGGTCTCATCACGTTCTAAGCAGCTGGCATTTTGCTCAGAGTAGCAGCTATGACGTGGCAAGAGAACAAATTGGCCTGGCCAGAGAATGGAAAGACCCCAGTGTGCCTTAGACAACTCCCTTCATGAGTGTATTGGCCTCAGATGGGAGCCAGGGTCCTGGAGTGTCCCCTCTGGCTCAGGTGACTGGCTTCCTGTAGGACCATGCACCGTGTGCAGGTTAGCTGGCCTTCCCAGGGGATTGTTCCTAATATAGAAACAAGGTGTGGAAAACACGCCTCGACTGCGGGTTCAGCTGCTGAATGCTTATGATTCCTGGTGTGAGCCTCCAGTCCATCATCTAGGCCTGGCAGGCCATTATATCTGTTTCTTGACAGGCAGCTAGCTGGTGGCATCCACATTTTGTAGAAAAGAGACATCTTGGAGCCTGGCCAAGTGCTATAGTCAGTAGTTGGTGGCAGAGTTGAGACTAAACCCAGGCCTGTTTGATCTCTACCTTTGGATCTAACTGATCTTCCTCTGGGTCTGGATGGCTGTGGGGTGGCTCTATTTTGCCTTCTAATTAGGCTCAGGGCAACACGGGTGTGCCTAAGGTGTACTGTGCCTGCAGAGGGAAAGGGCCTTGTGGGAGGCAAAGCTCTAAAGTCCCTTCTTCAAGATTGGTGTTCCCTCTTACTCTGTCAGGCACTGATGCAGGTTCTGCTGTGAAGGGGCTTTGGGATGGAGTTAGGGTCGTTAGTCACATGCCTTTATGCAAGGGAGATCATCCTGGTTGACTGGATCAAAGTGAGAGAGGGAAGGCAAAGGGGGAGGTTGGGAAGATGGGCCAAAGGGGAAGTCGTGGAGGTTCCGAGCATGGAGGGACTTCACGGGCCCATGCTGGCCCTAAGATGCGAGGTGGTGCACCAGCACTAGCGGGAGGCGTCCAGGAGATTGTGGGAAGCTGAGAAGGAACACACGCCACCTCAAGGAACAAAGGCGGCCTGTGGCTAACAGCCAGCAGGACACAGGACCGTAGTCCTACGTCCTTGAGAGTCCCCTAAGGATGCGTGTCCACCAGTTCTTCCCCAGCCTTCGTAGGGAATGGCCCGCTGACACCATACCTGGAGATGCTGTTACCCACGTTAGTTTTCTAACCTGTAGAACTAACTGTGATTGGCAAATGGATGCTACTTCAAGCCACTAAGTTTGTGGTGACTTGTTTCCATAGCAGTAGAAGACTGGCATAGTTGCGGGGAACAACTTGTCCCTTTTTGAAAACTTTTGCTGTACTTGGATGCGTCTGTTCAGCATTGCTGAATATAGTCACCGTCCCCAGGCATATCAGAAGTCTCTGCCCAGAGAAAGGAAGCCTTGGATGCTGAAGCACCTGGCTGGCCACGGAGGGGGTCCCCCGTGCTGGCTTCTCCCTGTCACCTGCAGGGTCTCCAGGCTGGGGCTCTGGTTCTGCTTTTCTCCTCCCAGTCTCTGAGTTTGCCCTGGAGGAAGCTCCCTTTCTCCCCCTTGGAGAGCAGATGATGTTCCATTCACAAAAGACAGCTCCGTCTGCTCAGGGTCCGCTGCCGGAAGTCACCCGTGTGTGTGCAGTGGTTGGGTGGGGGGCAGTTTCACACTCTCAGAAGCAGGAACAGTAGAGTGGGGGCTGGGTGGGAAGCTGAGGCCTTCCTGAGACTCTGCGGGCCTCCTTTGCAGCTCCTGGAAGGTGTAGCTGGACATCAGCTTGTTGACGTTCACCCCCTCTTTGCTTGTCCAGATGAGGGGTCTATGGCCCAGAGAAGCTACACTATTTCCTCAATGTCACACAGCTCTTTTTAGTTCAGGTTCCAGGTCACAAAAACCACATGAATAAATCTTAGGGACTTGCACACATGTACTTTGCCAGCAAAGTTGAGTTCAGCAGCAAACTGGAATAAACTTGAGCCGCCTGTCTAGTGCTCTGATGACCTCTGACTGACCAGGGAGTTGAAAAGAGTGAGGCAGGGGACCTGAGCCCAGCGCCTGGCACCAGGCAGGGGCCTTCTTTGCTCTGCCACAAGGCACCTCCGCGTGTGCTTTCTCCCACTTCTTTTCCCAGCACCTCTTTTGCTGAGAAATTGACCAGGTTGCAGAATTTCTCACTCCTCTGCATAAAAGAATCCTGCTTTCTTGCAGGCTCCCCAGACAGCATTCAGCGACCCAAACAGAGGCGCTTTCATCCGGAAGGCCCTCCACTCACGCTTTTCTTAGGCCTCGTTTGTTTCCTCTGCCTGAAAGGAGCCTTTGGCTCGGTGTGCCAGGGTTTGCTGGAGCCAGAGAGGATCCAGGGTGCTGGTTGCTCTGCTCCTGAGCCCGTGTAAGCCTCAGAAATGCCTGTGCATGTCGCGTGAAGGGAAGGCAAGCGGTGCAGCCGGCGGCAAAGTACCATCCAGCAATTTCACGTTGCACTCCGTCGCTTGTCTCAGTTCTGACCGGGGTTTTCCTCCTTTGCTGGCTCTGTGCCCTTTGAAAAGTGGCTGAACCTCTCTGATCATTCTTTTCCTCAACTGGAAAGTGGGCTTGGTGCCAATATTCAGCTAAGGGGAGTGGTGACAGTGGGGGGTGGTGGTGCTGATGGTCCAGGTTAGAGCCTCCACAGTGCTTGATACTCCATGACCTCGGCTAAAAGCTGGTGGGGTTATTGTTCTGTAGATGTGCACTGCCGTAGGGAATACTGGTGTTTGGAACTGCAATTTTAGGAACATTTAAGGGTCACTTCTCTCAGACGGTCCATGAGTAGTTTTGAGGAGGTGGCTAGTTTCTGCCTTTGCTGTGTGTGTAGCACTGTGCTGGGTTGTTGGTTTGCATGTGGCAGTAATCTGTTTAACAGTTTCAGAGGTGTGAGTATCGCTAATCTGCAGAGGAAGCAAGGCTCTGAGAGCTGGAGGAACTTGCCCAGTGCCTCCGCAGGCCGGAAGCCAGCACCTTACTCTGCCCTTCTGCACAGATGATGGGGGGATGGGTGCAGGGGCCCACACACTGGGCAGCCTCCAGCCTCTTCTGTGTGTCTGGTTAGACATCTGCCTCTGTTTGCCTATTTCTGATCTTTGAGCTCTTCAGATTTTGAGTTCTCCGGAGGCAGTGTGGTAGGAGGAAAATCACTGACCCACAGTGGTGGGAAAGTGGGTTTGGCATCATTGGGTCTCACAGCACCTCTCCACAGGTTCACATCTTGGGAAGGGTTACCATATCTTCTCCGCAGTTCCTGGGTTTCCCTAGGGCACAGGCTGTGACTCTTTCTTCAGGCTAGACCAGATGGGAGATTGCATCCAGCTTGGAGTGGTCTGTGAGGGATGCTTCTTCATCCATGAATTGTATAGGGGCCATCTTACACATGTTTGAACTAAATCATATTTGTGTGTCTAGGTATATTTTGACAAAGATGAGGTGAAGTTAACTTGGGACCATTCTAGAGAGCCCAAGGGGTGTGGCTATCCCATGTGGAATACTTCAGGAGTGTTTCAGATGCTTTCCTGCTTATTTCTCTTAGGTCTCAAGGATTTTTTTTTTTTGTTTTTGTTTTTGAGTGCTGTAGAGTCACATCCAATTCATAGCAACTGTATGTACAACAGAATGAAACACTACCCAACACTGTGTCATGTGCACGATATTTTCTATGTTGAGCCTAATGTTGCAGCCACTATATGTCCTCTCATTTTGAGTGTGCCACATCAGCAAAAGGAGGCTCCAGGGACTTTCCTCCATTCCCATCATTAAGGTGGAGTCTACTTTGAGGAGGCAACTCTTCCCCAGTCATTTCTTAAATGTCTTCCAGCCCGGGGGGCTCATTTTCTGGCACTATATTTGGCAGTGCTTCACTGCTATTCATGATGTTTTCAATGGCTAATTGTTTTGAGAGTGGTCTGCTGGGTCCTTCTCCCTGGTCTATCTTGGTCTGGAAGCTCAGCTGAAACCTGTCCACTATGGGTGGCCCTCCTGGTATCTGAAATACCAGTGGCATAGCTTTCAGCATCACAGCAACATGCAAACCTCCACAGCACAACAAACTGACAGACACATGGCCATCCTCAAGGTTCCTGGTGTGTATTTCAAGAGGTTAGACCCTTTGGTTCCTGTGTGGACCACAGAACCACAGCTGCATAGCTTCAGGGAACCTTCAGGGTCATTTCAGCCAAACTCTCTATTTTATTCCCTATTAATTTATTCTTCAAACATTGACATATTACCTGATATATGCCAGAACCTTCCTGTCTGATCTCATCAGATCTTGGAAGCTAAGCAGGGTTGGGGCTGGTTAGTCCTTGGATGGGAGACTGCCTGCGAATACCAGGTTCTGTAGGCTTGGGAGAAGAACCTGGCAGCCCACTCCTGAAACAATCAGCCATTGAAAATCCCATGAATAGCATAAAAGCACTGTCAGATATAGTGCTGGGCATGGCACAGTGTTGGGTAATGTTTTGTTCTGTTGTATATAGGATCGCTATGAGTTGGACCTGACTTGATGGCAACTAACAATAACAACAGCAACAGCAACAACAACATATGCTAGAACCAGTCCATGCTTTCAGGAGGCTCAGTTTTATGGGGGAGATGGGTACTGGGCAAGTAGCAATGGAAAAGCATGAAGGCTGTGTCCACGCCAGCTGAGGCTTTTCCCAAAATTGACTCCACAAAATAAATGCCACATGAATGGGATTATGTGCAGAAAGGTTTGGAAATGGTGGCGTATGAATGTTGTGGTAGAACCAAGAAGGGTTTCTTGATTCTGAGAATCTGGAAAGCACAATACCAATGGAAATGCTTACTTTGAGAAGTTGATATGTGCCAGACATGAAGTAAGTGCCTTATATAGATTATCTTGTTTCACAGAATTCAGTAGTTTGGGTGCATCATAATTTACAACAGTTTGTTTTTGGTTTTGTTTTTGAAGGTGCTGAGGATGGAATGCAACTCCACTGCACCTAAGAACAACAAAGGGTGGAACCCGGGGCCTTGCTCATGCTAGGGAAAGGCAAGTGCTCTTCTACTGAGCTACAACTTCAGCCTCGTGCATTTTTTTTTAACTGATAGAAATTTAGGTTATTCCTTACTTGATTTTAATTGGTGAAAGAGTTTAGCCTTTTCACTTCAAGAAGGGCCTCTCAAACTTTTGAATAGCTTTGCCAGTAGCTGCAATATAAAGTGTTCTTGGGATTTCAAAATAATTGCTCATGTTCCCTTTTGAGGCTTGAGTGAGCATTTGCTGATGTCTCCAGAGTTTTGTTTTTTTTTTTAGAAAGTGCATATACTAATTTGCAATATTCATTTGATAGCAGTATGTTTCTGTGTTTAGTGTATGCCATCTATAAATTGAAACGAAGATACCAGGAGGAGAAATAGTAGTAGTTTAGGCCTTGTGATCAGATTTAGGGCTGGGATTTAGCTCAGTTGGTAGAGCGCTGCGCTGCAGTCTCTGAGGTTCCGAGTTCAATTCCCAGCACCGCAAAAATGGGAGAAGGGCCTGGCAACCCACTCCCAAGGCAATCCCGAAACAGTCAGCCATTGAAAACCCTATGAGGGTCGCTATGAGTCGGATACCGACTCGATGGCAACTAACAACAACAACAACGATCAGATTTAGGCTCTCTCCTTGTTACAAATGATGAAATTGAAAGTTATTTAACCCATAGTTGAAGTCCTCATTAAGAAATCTTCATGCTTTCCAACATTTCTTTAAAAAATTGATTTAAATATTTTCAGTGGAACAGTTGCATTTTGCACAAGGTTAAAGTATTTCAAATTTCTGTATGAGGATCATATAAAACATGTCTAAGTACAGGTTAAAGAAAGTTCGGGTAAAGATTCATTTATTAAGGCATTTTAAAACCTTTTGATGTTCATGTCATTATCTGCTATCTCTCCGTCTAGGGCATCTTCCTATGTGGGTAAATTCCTACCTGCTCTGAAGCCTCCTTTTCATTGTGGATAGTTGACTTCTCTCTGACTGTATGGTAATTAATGTCTTGATCTCTATTGTTGCAGTTACCATGTTTGTAGCATTTTATTGTAATCTTTGACTCATGCATACTAGGCCAAAGAGGTATGTACATTTTGCCAAGGTGTCTCTCTGAATTCATACTCCTCACTCCAATAATTGGTAAAACTATGGATTTCCTAAAACACTTATGAGATTGACCTTCCCCCACCCCTCCAGGTACTTGGAGGTTAAACCCAGGGCCTTGCATGGCTAAAGCAAAGTACTCTACCACTGAGCTGTACCCTCAGTCCATTTTTTTTTTTTTTTTTGCTTTTCATCTTTTGCTAAATTACATGCAGGCTGCCTTTGGCCTCAAACTTGTGATCCTCCTGCCTCTGCCTCTTGAGTTGCTGGGATTACAGATGTGCTCCACTGCACCCAACTAGAGCATTGTTATAACTCTTTAATCCTTTTTTGCCTGATAGATTTTTAAAAATCCCTATTAAGATTCCTTAAAATGTTCAGGTATACGTATAGGGGTTTTTTGGTGAGAAGAGAGAATTAGTAATATCCTTTGTTTATGGTTCCTTTGAACTTGTGAATCATGTGCATTATTTAGAAATTAATTATAGGTATTCATAGGGATTTCAATGGCTGAGTGGTTTTTTGGGGAGTGGGTTGCTGACTTGAGGGCACCTAACAACAGCAACAGTTATAGGTATTGAGAATGTAATTTCACTGCCATTTCCCCTCACTTTTGAGTTCTTCATGTCGATCTGTTAGTGAAAGTCCACAAATTGAGGACAGCATACTTGGAGGTCTCAGGTGTATCAGAGCCTTTAAGTTTCTAAATATTGATAGTGCCATTCTCTTAATTTTGTGTATAGCAATAGCTTTACTGGATATAGAATACTGAGATGACTTTCCCTTAAATTTCTGAGGACTTTACTCCACAGTCCATTGGCATGGACAGAGATGTAGGAATGATTTTCTGTCCTTGATCTTCCTGTGTGTTAGATTTTTATCTACATCTCTGGAATTTAAGATTTTCACTGTATTTTATCTACAGGTTTATTTCTTTTCCTTAATTTTGTCTGGAAATTGGCCTATAACCTTTTATTTTAAAGGTGTGTGTCTTTAGCTCTAGAAAATCATTGGAACATTAGTTTGCTTTTGTGTACTTTGTTCCTTTGAGTCTTACGCCTTTGCTAGTTTTTCTGGAACTCTCATCAGCGTGCCTTTTTATCCAAGTTTACAGATGACTTCTCAAGTTAATTCACAGATTCAACATCTGCATTCATCAGTTTTTATTGAAGTCTACATACAGAACAAGTGTGTAGCTTGGCAGATTGCAGCTGGATGGATTTTCACACACTGACTTTAGTTAACAAATCGGGATCCAGCCTGAGAATCAGAACTTCACAGGAGGAGGCTCCCTCGTACCCCCTGGAGTCAGGTCTGGGCGATGCCAGTCTTCCCATTGCTTTGCCCAATGCATTCCCATCCTGGTGCCTTCACTGCTCCTAGTCCACCCACGTCAGGCCTCTGCTGCCCAGAATGTTTGTGGAGTGCTGCCTGGGAATTCTAGACTTTTCTTGTGAGGCTGCTTATCCATCTGTCTGTGCATCCCTGGCTAGAGGTGACCATCCAGTTTTATCTACATACTATTTTGCAGCATTCTTAAAGCTTCCAAGCTCCTCTTGTTGTCTTCCCTCTTTTACCAGAGATATACAGGTTCCTTGTTACCCTCTCCATTTCTATACTCATCCATTTAAATGAGGGCAGGAATCACCTAGGCTGAATTCATTGACAAGAGGAACTCTTGCTATATTTTGATAAACTCTTGTTGAAAAAAAATGTCCCAGACTCAAGGCTATAATCTTTCAGAATTGACTATATTATGTAGGATAGAATATCTATTAGTGTTCCTTTTTTCTTAAATGAATGATGGTGCATCATTTATTATAGTATTAGGTCTTAAAATTTTTTTTTTTTTTTTAAGGTTGAACTCACTGGCCTGCACTCCCTAGCTTCCCTCCCCTTTTGTACTTGGGGGTTGAGCCTGGGGCTCTGAACATACTTTACTGAGCTGTACCCCTAGCCCACTATTTATTTATTTTTTTTATCTTGAGACAGGGTTTCACTAAATCATGTGGATTGCCTCAGGCCTCGAACCTGTGATCCTCCTGCCTCTGCCTCCCAAGTTGCTGGGATTACAGGCGTGAGTGACCGTGCCCAGACCCATTTTTAAATTTTTTATCTTGAGACAGGGTCTTACCAAGTTACACAGGCTGCCGCTGGCCTCAAACCTGTGATCTTTCTGCCTCTGCCCCCTAAATTGCTGGGATTATAGGCATGAGCCACCATGGCCAGCTTTGTTTTGTTTTTTGACTCTGGATCCCTCAAAGTTATTGAACAATTTGCAGAGATTTTGTTTATATAGGTTATATTGAGTCATCTATATTGTATTAGAAATGGAAACAAGATTTTAAACCACAGAGATACAGAAGCATGCATTCCATGAATTAACCTTCACAGCAAGGGCATCGTCACTCATCATGTAGTCTCTGGAAGATTCTACTGTGTCTGAAAGACCAAGAGTGAAATGGGCTTAGAAAGTAGCTTTGACTTTGTGGGCCTCTGAGCCAGTTGCAGGGAGCCTGGGGTGTCCCCAGGCCCCACTTGAGACATCTTGTGCTGAAGAGTGGGTTTTTGTTTTTTTTTTCTTTTGCCATACTGGGGGTTGACCCCAGGGCCTCGCACTTGTGTGCTTTGCAAGTGCTGTACCACTGAGCTGCACCCTCAGCCCATTTTTTTACTTTTTTGAGACAGGGTCCCCCTAAAGTACCCAGACTACGTCTGGTCTCGAATTTATGACCTTCCTGCCTCCGCCTCCTGAGTCGCTGGGATTACAGGCATGTGCCACCACGCCCGGCTCTGAAGAGTGTTTTGTAGGCTTCCTGCCTTGTATATTAAGCATCTGTTGGGCATTTTTGCCATGCCTGTGTATGTTGCAGCATGTGTGGAGGTGGCCTGGGACAGCAAGGACCCTTGCTGAAGTGAAGGCTGGATTCTGAGGCAGCACTGCTGTCCTGAAATATGTGGGGAAATTGCCTGCATTGCTGGCTACTCTTTCAGGAGCTGATCAGAGTCCTTAGTAGCTGTGTCTTTTCCAGCAGTTGCCTTTTAAGTGGAAATGTGACCTGTTTGTCCCAAGGACCTTAACCCTTTGTGCTTGACTCCCCTAGAGGTGGGGAATGGGCTGCATTTCCTGAAACCTTGTGTTTTTATTTTTCTTGGAGTCAGGTCTGTACTTTCATCAGGTTCTCAGAGTCCTGTCATTTCTCACTGTGGCTTATGGTGGGGGCAGACCTCAAAGTTCTTAAGAGAGTGGAGAATGTATCCTGGCTGGGAGAGTGTAGGAGGAACATTGTGTCTCATGCGATGTACTATATAGATAACAGGGCTGCCTTGCTCCATGGCTGTGATCCCTACAGCAGTACCCAGTTTGTGCCTCCCTTGAACCCACACTCCGAGCTCTTTGCACACGATGTGGTCGCCAGGTACCCTGGATGTCCTGGTTTCAGGTTAGCTGTGTTCCATTTTCTTTATTTTCTTCATGCTGCCTCAAAGGCAGATTTCAAGAGGCACATGAGGCCATGTGCTCCATATTTGGATCTGGATTGAGGCCTGCTTAGTTGAGTGGACCCTCCCAGCAATTCTTTTATCAAAACTAAAGAAGGGGATCAGAGATGCCTTGACTTGAAACAAACATTTCTCTGAATTTGCAGTTCTGAACCCACATCATCTTACTTTCCCGAGGTTTTGTCTGAGTGTATTCGTAGACTCTGAGTAACTGTGCCTTTCTTTCTGGATTATTCCCTAGGTTCCCTGTGAGCTGCCCCTGCTGTTACACCAGACCTCCGGGGGGCCATCCGCCCGACGGCCCCAGACTCTGGCAGCGGGGCCCCCGATGGCAGTGGGCACCTCCCCCTGAAACCTGCCAAGCTGGACGCCACAGCTCCGCACGACGACGCTTTGGCCAGCCCCGTGCCCTCTGCGGAGGCGTGCAGCCATGCAGTCCTAGCCTGCAGCCCAGGCATCCCTGAGGAACACTACGTCAGCGAGGCTGTGGAAGATGGTGCCAGCTGCAGAGGGTACCGGGATGCCTGCACCATTACCGGTACGGCGGCTGGGGGGAGGCTTCAGTCAGTGAAGACGGGGGATGGGTGCAGCCACCGGAGCGGCAGGAGGTATGGGGTGGGTAGAGACCCCCAGAGCAAAAGTGTTGGAGCTTTGGGATCGTGAAGCCTCTTATCCAGAACCTGCTTTGCCAGTGAATTGTTGTGGGACTTGTGTAGTTCTGAGGTGATAGATGGCACCTCACAGAATTGTCACGAAGGCTAAAGACAGGACCATTGAGCCCTGAGCAGAAGGCGTGGCCCATCATGGATGCTCAGTGTTGTTGGGCTCCCTTCTTTTCTCTCTGGGGTTCGATTTCTTCACACAGAGACAGGTGCAGTGGAAGTGCCATGCACCTCCGCTCAGGAAGATCCGGGTCCATGGCTACATTGCAGAAAAGGATGTTAGGACGGGTCAGAGGGAAAGAGAGTAAGTTTATTAATAGAGGTGAGAGATAGTGTATGCTTTAGGCTTAAGCACAGGTGTTTGGAAAGAAAGAGAAATACCTAGGAGAAATATAATAATATGTATCCAAGTTTTGGATGGAGGCTTCTTAAGAGAAAATTGCATATAAGTGTCTTTACAAAGCTGTATATGTGGTTTTGTGGCTTTTGAAGTTACATTGCTACAAGGATGTAATTTATAAACACATTCAAAGATTAAACAAATTTGAAAATGAAGTTTAAGCATTACGTAAAAAAGTATGAGGTGGTTTACTTATTTTTCTTTTTTTGCGGTTCTGAGAGTTGAACCCAGGGCCTCGTGCCTGCATGCTTTGCAAGTGCTGGACCACTGAGCTGCTCCCCCAGTCCATTTTTTTTTTTTTTCTTTTTTTACTTTTTGAGACAGGGTCTCGCTAAATTACACAGACTGCCTTTGGTCTCGAACTTGTGATCCTCCTGCCTCTGCCTCCCCAGCCGCTGGGATTATAGGCATGCGCCATCGCGCCTGGCATTTACTTATTTTTCTTAAAGCATTGTCTTTTTGTGAATCAAACTGTGAGGTGGTTTTCTGAGGTGCACTGTTTAGGAATGGGAGAGGAGTGTTACCAGGGTTAAATTGGAAGGTCCCATTCTGGCTGTCAGTGAGCATGATCCATTTGTTGTTTGTAATGCTTTTTTGGGGATCTCTTAGGAAAACAAGCATCGTCTGTCTGTGGGCAGTCTTCGCCGATTTTGTCGGTTGTGTTG
Source organism: Pedetes capensis (assembly GCA_007922755.1). Taxonomy (NCBI): domain Eukaryota; kingdom Metazoa; phylum Chordata; class Mammalia; order Rodentia; family Pedetidae; genus Pedetes; species Pedetes capensis. The sequence goes on from VMDO01000973.1 coordinate 93,940, forward strand.
AGGTTGTTGGCTTTCAGCTGGGGGAGATGTACCCAGATTCCAGAGTGAGGGGCTTCTTTCCTTCCCGTGTGCTCTTAGTCTTTGTCTTTCCGTCCTGCCTCAGTCCCATCCAGGGGCCCGTCCTCAGTCTTGGTCTTACTAGGTTTCAGCAGTATTTGACATGGCTGGCCACACCCTCCTCCTGGCCACAGAGCCTTGCACGGCTCCTGGTCTCCTGGTCCTCCTGCCTCAATGGCTGCTGCTTCTCTTCTCTGAAGCCCGGGGATAGTGAAGGGCCTGAGGCTCAGCCTTCAGCCTGTGGCTGTCCTGCATACACTGTGCATCAGGCGACCTCACCCAGTGTCTGGGTTTTAGAATCACCCTATGTACCGGCCACTTTCCCCTTTCTGGCTGTGGCACGGGGCCCCGTGAAGGCCAGGCATCTCCGTCTCACCCCGTGTACGGTGTTTCCACTCAGATGCCCAATGGGCACCCGAACTCACGTGCCAGCAGTGAACTCCTGACTGCCACCTGCGCCTGCTTTTCTCAGGGTCTCTCTTGTCCCTGGTAGCAAGGGGTACTTGTGTCATTCTGGTTGTCTAGGCCCCACACCCTGGAGGTATATAACTCTTATTTCTGTTTATCCTTCATACCCCAGTAGGCCAGGAAATCTGTAGGCTTGGTCTGTCTTCAGAATTTGAGCATTTGTCATAGCTCCACAGTAACTGGCTGGTCCAAGCCACATTCCTCTCAAGCCTGGAGTATTGTGGTGGCCCCAGCTAAGTCCCTTGTGGTCATCCTTGCCTCTGAAGTCTCTTATCCACTTACCCAGGAAAGGTGGCTGTTAAATACAAAGCCAGGTGGTTTAATGTCCCCCAAACCTTCAGTGGGTTCCTCCCTTACAGTGGTGATGCCTAGGGGTCTCAGGGTGGGGTCCCCACTTTGCCCTTCTGGCCAGCCTCCTCTCCACCTGCTCCACTGTAGTCACATAGACCTCCTTGTGAATTCTCAGACACACCAGATCCATCCTGCCTCAGGGCCTTTGCTTTTGCTGCTGCCCCTCACCTGGATCACCTTAATCTCAGATGTCCCCATGAACTCATCTTTCTCCTCCAAGTGGCATTTCATTAGATATCTTTTGTGATGCCTGTGAGCAGTGATCTTTCCCTGTACCCCTTTCCTGCTTTATTTTTTTCCCCACACTTATTTGTCCTTTGAACTCTTATGTGTTGTATTTTGTCTGCCAGACTTGCAATAGAACAAGAACTCCTCCAGGGCAAGGGCAGTGTCTGCCTCCTACCCCTGGAACGTACGACTGGTTCTCAGTAAATGTCTGTTGGGCGAATCATTTGTGTCACTTGATTTTGATGGCAACCCCATGAAGTGGGGCATCTTTATCCGCTTTGTGCAAGTGATCAAGTTACAAAACATTCAGCCCTTCAACTAAAATCCCTGAGCACTGAGTGGCAGGAGTTGCGTCCAGGTCTGTGGGATTCCAGGCCCTGTGTTCTCTGCTGCCCGGGAGTGCAGGCTGGTTGGGGGATGGATGAGCAGGTGGAGGTTAGCTGCGCTGCGTTGTTGGCCCAGTGATAAGGCACAGGGCAGCATCAAGGAGGGGGTGCCCACCGAGGCTTGGAGGACAAAGGGCTGGGGACGACCAGGAGGCCTCGCGAAGGAGGCGATGCCCCAAGTGTGGTTTCATTTGTCCAAACGTGAACTTCCCCCTTGTTTGCTAACAGTGAAGTGTGCATCTGTCCCAGTGAAATCCAGGGAACGTGCGGCCTGTTAAACCAGTTTCACTTTATCTGAACCTGACAACTGAGGCCAAAGAAATGGCAGAAGATGCCCAAGATTCCAACCCCGCAGGACATGGTAGCTCAAGGCTTTGCTGGAATGTCTGCAGGAAGCCCCAGAGCACCAAAGCAGAGCCCAGTGCTGTTGCATTCAGGGGTGGCTTGGTACACAGCAGTGTAAGTGCAGGCACTGTGCACGGTTAAGGTATGGGGCGACCAGCCCCTGCAGAACCCGCCCAGATTCAAGCTGCGGCAGGTGTCGTTGGAAGGAAGACATACACAGCGTTCTCTGAGAGTCCGCAGATATCCCCGAGGGTGTATCTGTGGGCTCCGAGGGCTTGGCCAAGTGCAATCCCACTGGACACCGCCTGGCGTCCAGCCTCTGATAAATACACTCCACCCCCAGTTTCCCGGGAGCCCCGAGATGAACAGCAGACTTTTTGTTCCACTGTAAGTTTTAGGCAGAACGAAACACCCATCACAAAGTCCTTCTCTCCCTGCTGCCTCCTCCACCCCCCACCGAGAGGTATCGTGTTTTTGGGTGCGTCATTTTCGGTTTGGGGTGGTTTAACAAGATGAGGCGATAGCGTTCCTGGGGCGCCGGAGTTACGTAACCCATTGTGCGTCCAGGCAGCTCACAATCCTAGGCTTTGCCCTAACAAGCAAACTCAGAAAACTGCTGAGGAAGGCTCAGGATCGTGGCTGTGCCCAGGCCAGACTCCCATGGAGGATCGCCGGTCCCTCTGAGCTGCCTGTGAGTTCCTTTGCACATGGCATTGGTCTTTCAGTTCGGGCAGCCCGCGAGGGCCAAGCCTCTGCCCGGACACTGCCAAGGCAAGCTTGTCGGGACGAACTCGTGTGGTAAGTGTGTCCGGCAGGCACATCTGCTGCTTGTTTTCTTTGTGGCATGGCCAGAGAGGAGAGAAACCCAAGGAGAGGTTGTTTCCTGCTTGCTCTGTTCTACTTGGCAGGTTGACCGTGGCTGGTAGAGAAATTACCGTGTTGGGTCGCTAATGGCCAGGCAGAGCCCAGGGGAGCTGGAGGCTGCTGGGGGAGGGGACAGGTACTTCCTCATCTGGGCTCAGAGGAGGTTAGTGACCCCTGCGGGGGCCGAGCAGCAGGGCTGATGGGGACTAGGCCCCCTGGACTCAGACCCTGCTTCCCTTCAGAGTTCTCTGCAGCAGCTGAGTGGGGTCTCCGACACCCTCTGTGGCCTCTCCAGCTCTGCCAGCTCTCTAATCTTAGTCTTTATGTTGGTTTCTTAGAGTCTCACCTGGGGTCCTGGGTCAGCAAAGAAGAACAGTTAGACAGTGTTGCCCTCTCTCCCTCTCTCCGTTCTCTTTCTTTACTTTCTTGCCTTTTTTGTGTGTGTGTGTGTGGTATTGGGGGTTGAACCCAGGGCCTCCGCTTGCATGCTTTTCTTGCCTTTTCTTTACTCAACACTTGGCCCGGTGATTCCCATACATGCCCTGGTGCTGAGGAGTTTGTGGACCACCTCTGCTATGGCTTGTCTCGTCTTGTCTCACTTCCTCTAAGCAGATCAGAGACTGACAACAGGTGACCCAGCTGGTTTCTGTCCTGTCTACACTCTGGATTTGGCTGTCTGGGCCCAAACTCGGTGAATTCCAGAGAGACATGCGCTCCTCTTGTCCCATTCCAGCCAGTTTTGGGTTTCAAGACATTTAAGTCTGATTGACTAAGCCTGAAGCCCCTTTAAACCTGCACTTGTCTTATTGATGCACACATGGCGAACCCTCACGTATGCAGGGCCGGCTTCTTGCTGGGGCCTGTATAAGTTTCTGATGTTCACCATTGAGAGCTGGTCCTGCTCTGAACCCTGGGGCAGGTGGAAGTGTAAGTGAGTAGCCTAAACCTTGAAAACCAGGGAGAATTGGTCTGGACAAGAATGCTTACGACAGTTGTCCTGCCTGAGGGGGCTGCTTCATCAAACAGCCATGATTTAGGAATTTTCCCATTCCTATCATGAATGTAGGGCTGGGATTTAGCTCAGTTGGTAGAGCGCTGCTCTGCAGTCCTCAGGACTTTTCCAGCACCACAAAATGGGGAGAAGTATAGGGCAATCTGCTTCCAAGGCAATCTCAAAACAGCCATTGAAAACGCTATAAGGGTCTCTATGAGTCCAAAATGACTCGAAGGCACCTAACAACAACAGCATCACTAATATAAAGCCTGTAGCTGTACCACTGTGGCGTCCAATCCCTTAATATCTTGGAAGCTAAGCAGGGTTGGGCCTGGTTTGTACTTGGGTGGGAGACCGCCTGGGAACACCAAGTACTGTAGGCTTGGGAGAAGGACCCGGTAACCCACTCCCAAAAATCAATCTGCCAATGAAAACCCTATGAATAGTAGAGAAGCACTGACAATACTGTTTTGCCTGTTGTACTTAGGGTCGCTGTGAGTCAGACACCAACTCTGTGACACCTAACAACATCACTAATATAAGCCATCAAACATAATGTTTTCTTCTCTGAAAATGTACTCAAATAAAACATTATGAACTTTTTGCATGTTCTATTAACTAAACTTAAGTATTGCTTAGCCATTTCTGTCCAGTATGCTTCTGTTTAATGTTTCCATTGAAAACCAGTAATTGATGTGCTTGTTTGAGTACGAATGTAACAGAAAAGAATGAACAATAAAATATCCCTCTGTTGACAGTGAGAAAATGTGACTTAGAGTGTAGGGAATTACAACCATTTCCTAATTTTGTAATTTAGAAGTGGAGTTTGCTTCTTCTCTCAGCGGACTCTTTCCTTTTAACAGTTGATGTTTTTGCAAATAGAATGAGGGAGTTTTACTATGCTAATATCGACTCTTCCCCAAAACACAAAAACACTCATCTACGCCTTTTAAAAATGCTGTAAATGATTTTGGAAGCCACCAGGTTTTTTGTTCTTCCTCATCAGAGGAGTGGGTAGAATGTTTCCCACACAGTTTTTTGATATAAATTGTAAAACCCAGTTAAAATGTATCAGTAAGATTCTTGACTGTAATTGGAGCTGTGGTTCTTAGGTGCTTAATGTATTTTTATCCTCCTCCTAACTGGTTTTAGTCATGCACTTAAAACAAGTTTTTAGTGTGTTTGATGTATCACATTAGCCTGTAGCAGTAGCCGCGTGGCATCTGATCCCGTCAGATCTCCAAAGCTAAGCAGGGTTCGGTCCTGGTTAGTACTTGGATGGGAGACCGCCTGGGAACACCAGGTGCTGTAGGCTTGGGAGAAGGACCCGGCAACCCACTCCCAAAAATCAATCCACCATTGAAAACCTTATGAACAACAGAGAAGCACTGACAATAGTGTTTTGCCTGTTGTACGTAGGGTGGCTAGGAGTCGGATACCGACTTGAGGGCACCTAACAACAATGTATCATGTTAGGGTGCTACAGTGTAATAGCTTTCTTCCAGTCCAAGTCAAGCCATTTTAGGAGGCAGGCGTGGGCCTCAATCCCTAGACCTAGGTCTTCCTGCTCTGTTGTGGTGCTGGAGGGCCTGTGACTGAGGGAGGAGTGAGCAATCGAGCAAGAACAAGTAGAAATTGGCGGCGTCTTTTATGACCTAGACTCAGAAGTCATTTCCTTCAGATTCTGGTGGACTCATGGATTAGCCCATGGGGGAGGGCATCACATCAGCATATAAGGATCACTGGAGGTGATGTTGGAAGCCTTTAGTCATAGCATGACAACCCTAGGAAGTATATCTTATTGCGGAAACTGAAGTACAGGGAGCTTAAGTAACCTGTGCAATGCTGCTTTAAATTTAGATCGTTTTCCCTCGGGTCTGCCTTTTTTTTTTTTTTTTTTTTTCCCCCCAGTACTTGGGGGTTGAACCCAGGACCTTGCACATACTTTTCTAGTACTCTACCACTAGGTTGCATCCCTAGCCCAGTTTTTATTTTTTATCTTGAGACAAAATCTTACTACATTATGCAGGCTGCCTCTGGCCTTGAACTCGAGATCCTCCTGCCTCTGCCTCCCAGGTTGCCGCGGTTACAGGTGTGCACCACTGCATCCAGCTCTTGGGTCTGCCTTCTTAGCTACTACCAGTATTCTGTGAGCTCCTTTGACTTTGATCCAATTAGGAAAGAAATCTTGTTTTACATTGAGAACCCTCGTACGCTGATACAGAACTAAAACAGAAGTTTCCAAAAATAACCTTTATCTTTATTACTTGCAATTCACTTGGATATTTTCTGTCCTACTTTTTTTTTTCAGAAAAAAGAAAAAAGAAAACTAATTGTGATTCACCAGATTGTTTTCCTGCTTTCTTGCAGTTTGAGAAAGTTTGCACTGTTCTGTCTTGCCTCTGAAGAAACATAAAGGCCTGTTGTTCTGTTCCAGCCAGTCCTGCTTGTCAGAGCTCACTTGTAGGTGCCTTGGCATAAAATACTGTGCAACAGGAAAAAAAAAAAAACCAGAAACAACAACAACAACAACAACAACAACAACAACAACCGTTTAAAGAATGCGCCTTACAACTTTTCACCTCCTAGCAGACTTCTGCCTTCTACCTTTCCTCCCAAATAAGCATTGTTTCTTATGTGTCTTTCTAAAAATATTCTCTGCATTCATATGTATAATTTTCTACTCAGTCACCTATATTGAGGACCTTTCCCTTTAGTATGCATTTTGTTTTGTTGGTGACATAGTATTCATTGCTTCCAAAAACCACAATGGATTTAATGAATTTCCTATTGATAGATAATGTAGATTGTTTCTAGTATTTTATAAATATATACAGGGCTGGGTGACATCTGTATTTCCACATATCTGAGCAAATATGTGATGAATGTACTTGGGAGACTTCCTGGAATGGAGGCTTTAGTTTTGTTGGATATTGTCAGAGAGGTTGTGTTCTTGGTATTGCTCAGATAACATGGGAGAAGAGTGTATGGTCCCACACCTTGTGCACCCCACATATTAACATGTGTTTTGCTCTTTTCCAGCTGAGGTATATAAAACAGTAGCCCATGTGGTCTCAGTTTGGGTCCCTCTTTTTAGTATTTGCTAGAGTAATATTTATTTTATTTTATTTTTTAATGCTGGGGTGGAACCCAGGGCTTCATGCATTCTGGGCAAATGCTCCACCCGTGAGCTAAACCCTGGCCATAGAATAAATTTTATTGCCTTTCATGTGACCTGAGATAATACAATAAACACTACTTAACAGTAGCTCATGGAGTGGTTACCTTCGTCATTCTAAGTGATATAATTATTACTTAGACTTTCCCACTCCTCTAGACTGTTGTAGCACCTGCCTCATGGTGGCTGCGAGGGTAGAGCAAGTGAATGCATAATGGATGCTGTTGGCGTTGCAGGGTGTACCCAGCCAGCTTCCTTGTTACGCAGGCCTGTTTATCTAGCTCACTCTGCCTGTCCTGTCTTCTGCCTGCCTCTCTACCTATTTGTCTGTCTGTCTTGCTCTCATCTTTCTGTCATTTGTCTGCCTGCCTGCTAGTTCATCTCTCTGCCACTCCATCTGCCTGTCTTTGGCCTGGAGGGAACCTTGGATCCTGTTGCTGGGTTTGCAGCTGGAGGGTCAGAGTGGGGCAGCGTAGCTGGTGGAGGTGTTTCAGATCTCATCCTGCGGTGAGTCTCTATTCCAGGTCCCTTTCTTGGCTCTTGTCTTTCTTGCTATCTCTTGCCTGGACCCCTGGGCCAACTGCTCTGTATTCTAGGCTCCAGATTTATTCTTTTTTATTTTTTATTTTATTTTTTTCAGTACTTGGGGGTTGAGCCCAGGGCCTCACACATACTTTGCAAGTGATTTGCAGTTCCAGCCCATTTATTTTTCATATTTTATTTTTATTTTGAGACAGTCTTGCTAAGTTATGCAGGGTGCCTCTGGCCTTGAACTCATGATCCTCCTGCCTCTGCTTTGCAAAGTGCTAGAATTACAGGTGTGTGCCACCACGCCTGGCTAGGTTTATTCTATTTCTTCTTCCATCAACATACTTGCCACTACCTATCGGACACGTGTTTCTCTCTCACCCAGTGATGATGCTTCTCTTACTTCTACCTTCCCTTGCTCTTCTGGAGTTATTCTTCCTTTTTATTCTCTTGCTGCTCCCCTACCCCCAGGTAGGAGTTCAGCTCATCTTCCTGCTTAGCTGGGCTGCTGGGAGTGGTTGGTTGTGGCTGGGTGGAGTCGCTGGCTGGAGGCTTCTGAAGTTAGTGGGGAGGCAGAATTTATTTCTCTCTCTCCATCAAATGGGAGTAACAGACTTATTTGGTGGAGGAAGGGACAGTTTTTTTGTGAAAATACTGAGAAAACTCTGAAGTTCTATATAAAGTCTAACAATGTTCTGAGGCCAGGCGCTATGGCACATTCCTGTAACCTTGGCAACTTGGGAGGCTGAGGCAGGAAGATTGCAGGTTTGAGGGTAGGGGCAGCCTGCACAATTTAGGGAGACCCTGTCTCAGAACAAAAAGTAAAAAAGGAGCTAGGGGTGCAGCTCAGTGGTACAGCACTTGCCTAGTGTGAGGGCCTGGGTTCAACCCCTGAGTACTGCAAAAAACAAAACAAAACAACCCAAAAAAACAAACAAATAACACCCTCCTTCCTGCAAAACCAATATAAGATTCTGTAGTGATGGAAGTGTGCAGTATCTGCATTACTAGCTACGCATGCCCATTGAGTACCTGCAGTGTGGTTACTGTGACTGAAGAACTAATTTTTATATTCTGCTTAATGTGAATTGATTTAGCTAGGCACATGTGGCTCATAGTAATAACATATTGGACAGCGTGGCTTTGTGCATTTTTATACTTCATAAGAAGGCATCATCTCTCTGTTACAATGTCTTCTTAGGCCTTTAATGTATGATCTATACTTCAAAAGAGCTCCCAAAGTATTAGTTGATTGTGGAAGTGACTGACATCTCTGTATTGTTCATAAAAAGCAATTTTAAAGATTCTTTCCATTCTGTTATTCAGTATTTGTCTTAGGATTTTTTTTTTTTTTTTAATGAACTCTTGAGGATCAGGCTAAAGCTTTCTCTACTTGAGTCTACTTCCTTTTATTGGACAGCTGTGTGTAGGTACTTCCATTTTTGCTTTGGCCCCTAGGAAGCTCATTTACTTTAGGTATTCATTGTGTGGTTACTCTGTTAAACACTATTCTATGTGTATTCCTGCCTCCCTCCTTTTAATAAAGTGTAGAGGTCACACTTATGTTTATTCTTACAGTCCTGTTGAATCCTTATTGGACATATGTTGTTGTTGTTAGGTGCTGTCAAGTTGGTATCCGACTCATAGCAACCCTCATAGGGTTTTCAATGGTTGACTGTTTCGGGATTGCCTTGGGAGTGGATTGCCAGGTTCTTCTCCCATTTTTTGCAATGCTGGGAATTGAACTCAGGACCTCAGAGACTGCGCAGCACCCTACCGGCTGAGCTAAATCCCAGCCCTGTTGGACATATATGAAATGTAAAAGGAAATCAGTGAACATTGGCCATCTGAACTTTCCCAAGGCACCATGAACTTCTCCTCTGGGAAGCCCACCCTATCCTCATATTTCATCCTGAACAGAGTCTATCCATGTTCTCAAGGGAGAACCAGTGTGGCTTCCCTAGATTCTGGGCCTAGAGCATATTGGATTTGGGGCAGAGAACTATGGATGAAATTCATGGCTGTAGCACTTACAGTACAACCTTGGGCAAGTCCACTAGTCTCTGAACCTGTTCCTCCATCTCTAAAAGGGGCATGGTAACGATGTTGTTGGGATTCAGATAACACCTATGAAGTGCTTAGTGATGGGACATGGACATGTTCAATAAGTCCCAGTGACTACTTGTACTTTCTGCTCAACTTCCCAGTTTCTTTAAAGCTGTCTCCAGTCGCACCAGTCTGTGGAGAGAACTTCAGCTCTGTTCTTGCCTGTCGCCTTCCTTTGGCCCTCCCCTGATGCTGGGCTTGGGCTTGGAATTCCAGAAAGGAGCTACCATGCTTTGATCACCTGTGGGGCATTTGCTGCGGACATTGCTGTGGACGTGGAAGGAATGGCTGCATTGTTTGTGACCTCAGTCTTTAAGTGTCTTGGAAAGCAAAGCTGACGGCCCTGTGGTGACCTGTTGGCCAACAGGTGACTGCTCTGGGAAGGGCTGTAGAACTGCAGCCATCTCAGCAGCTGCGGCAGCACCAGGGTCCCTGGGTGCCATGTTTCCAGAGGGCTGCCTGGGCCAGCCTGTGTTTTCAGCTTGCCCTCCTCTTCCTTACTCTGTCCCCTCTTTCCTTCCCTTTCCCCACCTTTCTATTACTTCCCTCCTCCTCTCCTGTCCCTCTTCATTAGGGAAAAAATTTTGTTCTTTCTTGGTTAAAATTGTAGACCTGAGGTAGATCTAGGCTGGTGAAGCTTTTGGAAGCTCCTCAGTGCTTAGTGGGACTTAGATAAAGGCGACAGGTTGCAGGCCAAGCTGGGTGCGGTTGGTGCTTTGCCATGCAGGCCTGTTATCTACTGGTCCTCTCTCCGCGTCATGTCTGGGTACCAAGTACCCCCTCACGGAGCATGAGTCTTAGGAGAAGGAAGAGTTTAGGACCCTCCGGGCTTTCCTTGAAGTGGGAAGCTCGTGCAGGTGGTGGGTAGGTCACGCCACACCAGCGGGTGGCCAGTGCTCAGCAAGGTTTTTGAATTGTTAGCTAGAGCTGCATGGGAAGGGAGAGAGAGGTGGTCTTTGGCTGTAGCCTCTGCAGGGGTAGCCTGATCCTGGAGGGCAGAGAGAGCAGCTGGCTGTGCCCCTTTGGGCAACCTGAGGCTGTGCAGAAGGCGGTTTTGCCCTAGTGCCAGATCCAGCCCGTGTCACTGCATTGGAGGAGGAGGCGGGCAGTGGAGGAGGCGCCCTCTGAGGATGATGGTCTGCAGAATTCTAGGGCTTTTGGCTAGTCCTCGCTTGCCTTCCGATTTTTCTCCCAGAGCCTCCAGGAGCCCAGCTGCAGGGACAATGTGGGGGGCTGGGGGAGGGGCAGTTGGTTTCCTCTGGAGCTGGGCTTTGCCCATCAGAAGCCTCAGGTGCAGGCAGGTTGAGAAAAGGGATGCAGCAGCCATTGCACTTTGATGGGAGGGCGACAGAGGTACAGCAGGAGGTCAGAGGGTGACATGGAACCATGGATGACATTGAACCGTGGGGATAATCAAGGGAGGGCTGTGGGGACCAGGGCTTGTGGTCAGAGGAGGGGCATCTGAATTTCAGATCTCCACATGTGGCTGGCAGGGCCACGAGGTTACTGTTGAGGTTAACTCCCCACGAGAGATGGGGAGCTGGACCCGGGCAGGTGTGGGAGTGGCAGTGACAGCGTCACTGAATGGGTGGACTTGGCTGAGGCGACCGGGAGCCTGACGTCACCAGTGGAGGAACTGCGATGTGGACAGCAAGTGTAGGGCAACTCGGTGGCACGGCCAGAGGACCTGGACACCAACCCCAGACCCCAGGGAACCTGCTCAGAGTGAGGCTAATTCCTGCCCCCAGCCCCCCACCCCGAGGGTTAAACCTAGCTTCACTTTGGTGTAGGAGATGTGGCCTGTGCACAGGACAAACTGAACCTCCAGAAAGGGAGAAGGAGGGTGGTGGTAGCATTATTACCTTACATATTTTTATTTTCTCCTCCTCCTGCACTTCCTCCTCCTCCTCCTCCACTTCTTCCTCCTCCTCCTGCACTTCCTCCTCCTCCTCCTCCACTTCTTCCTCCTCCTCCTCCTCTTCCTCCTCTTCCTCCACTTTTACCTCCTCATCCACTTCCTCCTCCTTCTCCTCCACTTCCTCCTCTTCCTCCTCCACTTCTTTCTTCTCTTCCTCCTGCTCCTCCTCCTCCCCTCCTTTCTCCTGTTTGGGGATAGCGCCCTAGGCCTCATGCATGTTAGGCAGATGCTCCACCACCGAGCCATAGTCTCAGCCCAAGGTTTTGCTTGATAATCATTGGAAAGATGCCTGCAGCCTAACCCTATGGGCGGCGGGTGGCCCTCCTTCAGCAGCCACCTCCCTTGGGCCTCAGCTGTATAGAAAGGGGCCATGGCATGCCATGCTTTCTGGTGGTAATCCACTTCTCACTCGCAGTATTTGAGGTTTCAGCTTACCTGATAAATATGTAATTATACTCTCTATCAGCATCGAAAAATCCTTGCATGTAGGTTTTCCTACCTGTAGATTTGAACTCCACTGTTCAATGCTGTTTTAATGGGATTCTCCTTATTTATATTGTGTGGGGTGGGGTGGGGGAGGGAGGGAGAGGGAGAGAGGGAAAAGAGATCGGAATAGGAAAGGGCAAATCTGAGTTGTGGAAGGGCCTGGAAGGTTTCTGGTGCTCACTCTCTTGTCCTTTGCCTGTGATTTGAATTCAGGCGCTGGGGTGGGGGAATAGTGAGGAGGGCTGTCCAGATGGGGTTGCAGCACCACCTAGCGGGCCAGGGAAGCACTAGCAGCTGGAGCTGGGAGCCTGAACACCTGGACCAGATCCCTGAGGCACCCTGGTTTGCAGGTTTTGAAAGAGATTGAGGGAAAGGGGAATTAGTCATCAGGAGAGTCTGGCAGGGAGGGCAGGCAACTTCTGTTGTGCAGAACAAAAGGAATTACCCCGCATCCCTTCTCCTGCCTTGCCCCACCTGCTTCATTCTGTGCACATCCGCTTTGCATACTGGAGCTACTTCCAGAAGTGGTTCCTGTAAGGGAAGATGTTACTAAAGCCAAGTGTGGTGTGTCTTTCTTGCTTAGACTACACGTAAGGAGATCCCGGTGGAGTATGGTTTCAGTCCATGCTGTGGACTTGATTCTCTGGCTCTCGGTAGTACTTGGCACGTCTTCAAATGAGTAGTGGATTAGCCAGGTGTCAGGTGTTGCTGCAGAGATACTAACATACAGCTCCCAAACTCCTGTGGCTACTATGACATTTATTCCTTGTTCATGGCCATGGGTCACCTGAGGATAGACGAGGCTTCCACCCAGGTCTGCGCTGTTCTGTCATGTGGGGATTGGGATAAAGGAGCAGTGGCAATGCAGGGACGGTCTCTTCTCCTAAAGGAGGACCAGAGCTTGAGAGGACACATCCAGCCACACAAGCATGTTCAAAGCCATTGGTCAGATGCAGAGTAAGTCATGTCCATTTGTACCCGTGGGCCACAGCAGGTCCCGTGGCCCATTGTCACAGAGGTGTGGAATGGTACTCCATCCAGTGAGCATGGCAAGGATGGGGGCGCAGGAGAGTTGTGAGCAAGGCCAGTGGCCTGGATTTGAGAAGGTTCTTAGGTCACAGTCTTGAATGGCTGAGGTGCACAGGTGGGAGCTCCCTGTGGAAGCCTCTGCTTATTTCTCAGGCCTGCTGGGCTGGGTGTTGGAGGGAGACGTGGCTCCTGCGCCCTGGAGCGGGGCTTGGTAAACTTGTGCAAAGACCAGAGTGAGTATTCCAGGTTTGCAAGTCAGGCAGTCTCTGCTGTTGTAGCACAGAATTGGGGATGGACAAGGCTGAGTTTCAATGAAACTGTGTTTAGAAACCAGGCAAGGGCCCAGATTTCCCTGCGGGCCCTCATTTGTGGGCTTCTGGCCTAGACTCTGAGGGACAGATTTATGTCAGGACACTGACTCAACAATAAGAAAGAAATACCCCAATTTAGTTGTGAAACCAAAAGAAATGCAGAGGGCACTTGGCACATCCAGGAATCCCCACCCCCTCAGCTCTGTGAAGCCGTGAGTGAATAGTCCTTACGTGTCACTGCAAACCGAAACCGGGCAGTCACAGCGGGTTGTCTCTAAGCGTGCAGCTTCACTTTGCCATCCTGGGCAGAAACATCTGTGAAAGGTGGTAGAAGCTTCTGGGGCTTTCCAAACAATTGGCATGGAAGGCAGTTTAGCCTTCTTGGTGGATTCAGATGTGGCTCTGTGAACAGCGTTCTGTTTCCCAGAGATTCACTGATGGGCTCAAGGGTCATGGTGTGCTCAGCAGGCCTGCAGGTTCCTTCTGTTTTTTTTTTTTTTTTTTTTCAGGGGTGGGAGTACTGCCCACTTTCTATTCATTTGTTTGGGGTACTTAGGGGTTAAACCCAGAGCTTCAGACATACTTTGCAAGTGGTCTACCACTGAGTTGTACCCCTAGCCCATTTTTATTTTTTTATTCTGAGACAGGGTCTCACTAAATTATGCAGGTTGCCTCTGGCCTCGAACCTGTGGTCCTCCTGCTTCTACACCCAGAGTCGCTGGGATTACAGGTGTGAGCCACTGCACTGGCTTTGCAATGGCCTTGTTGAGATGTAATTTATATCCGTGTAATACATCCATGTTGTTGTTCGGTGCTGTTGTGTTGGGACTGACTCATAGCAACCCAGTATACAACAGAATGAAACACTCCCTGACACTGTGCCATGCCTGGCACTATGTCAGTGTTTTTCTGCTGTTCATGGTGTTTTCAATGGTTGATTGTTTTGGGATTTTTTTTCAAGAGTGGGTTGCCAGGTCCTTCTCCTGTTTTTGTGGTGCTAGGGATCGAGCTCACGGTGTCAGAATGCGCACAGTGGCACTCTACCAACTGAGTTAATCCTCAGCCCCAATGTATCCATATAAAGTATATAATTCAGTAGCTTTTTAGTGTATTTGCAGGTTGGTTAGTGATAACCACAATCAATATAAGAATACTTTCATCACTCCCAAAAGAAATTGCATGCCTTTTAGCTCTCCCCCAGATCTGTTCCCTTCCTCCCCAGTGTGGCTGCATGTTTAATAAGTTTGCAGAAACCACTTGCTGCTTTCTGCTGCCATTGTTCTTGACTCTGACAGGCTCAGCCCTAGCATGGGAAAGCAGTGAGGTCTTCCTGAGCACTGACCACTCATGCTACCCAAATGTAAACCTAATAGACACTTTTGTCTCCTCTCCTTTCCTCTCCTTTCTTTTCCTTTTCTGTTTTTGGTATTTAGGGGTTGAACCCAAAGTCTTGCACATTCTTTGCAAGTGCGTAACTGGTCTGCACCCTCAGCCCATTTTTTTTTTTATTTTGAGACAGGGTCTCGGTAAGTTAAGTTATGCAGGCTGCCTCTAGCCTTGAACCTGCGATCCTCCTGCCTCTGCCTCCCGAGTCACTGGGATTACAAGTGTGCGCCACCGCTCCTGGTCCTGATCGACACTTTGTGTGCACTTGACCCTCGTGTACAGTGCGTCACCTGATGAGTCACTTTAATCATTTTCCTCCATTATAGCTTCATACTTCTTCATTTGCATTCTTCTTTGTTGCATGTTGTCCTTTACCACATTCTGCATTTTGAATTTATGTTTTTGTTGATTTAAAGCCTAGTTCAAATAACATGGATTCATTTTACCCCCTGCATTAATGTTTTGTTTATCTATTTTGTTTAACTGCCCGTTGTCAGGCTATAGTAATCTTTTAATATCCAGATGATCTCATTTGATGTTTTGAAAAAGTAACCATTGTTCATTTATCAACAGAATTTCCTGTCCAGGAAATAATTTAGGTTAACAATAAAACAGATGAATAGATACCATTGAATGGTAAAGGCACAGTTGGCATTGTGGTTTCCCAAAGTTCTGTTCTGTTAATAAAATAAAGTTTTCCTGATTGGCCCTTAACGCCTCTCCCCCTTTTTAGTACTGGGGGGTTGAACCCAGGGCCTTGAGCATGCTAGGCAAGAACTCTACCACTGGGTGGCACCCTTAGCCTCCTTTTTATTTTTTGTTTTGAGACAGTCTCACAAGGTTGCACAGGCTGCCCCTGGCCTTGAACCTGTGATCCTCCTGCCTTGACCTCTCAAGTCGCTGGGATTACTGGCATGTGCCACTACACCTGGCTGGGTCTTAAGTCTTTTTCTCAGGGTTTACCCCTGTTGCTAACTAGGTTCCATTGTCTCCTGGTAAGAGCTACCTTTGGGGAGGAGAGGACAGGGGAAGGATGTGGGCTTCAAGTTGGGCAGCCACTCAGGCTGCCTCAGAAGTCTTTGGGAGACTAATCACAGATATGGAGTGTAAATGTTTTTGGGCAACAGAAAGCAAGTATAAATGTAAAAAGTTAATTATTTCAGAATAGGAAATATAACCCATATTAGGGTGGTAAAACCCAAGAGGTGGAACAGAGATTGGTAAGGTGAGGTATAAGTATGTCATCTTCTTCTTGTTACAGATCATTAGAGAAACTCATATGTTTACTTCCTAGTCACATAAAGCCCACACCTGTCTGTCAGCTTGTTGTGCTGTGGGGGCTTGCATATTGCTATGATGCTGAAAGCTGTGCCACTGGTGTCTTAGATACCAGCAGGGCCACTCATGATGGATAGGTTTCTGCTGAGCTTCTAGACTAAGACAGACTAGGGAGAAGGACTGGCAGCCCACTCCCGAAACAATTAGCCATTGAAAACCCTATGAATAGCAGAGAAGCACTGTCAAATACAGTGCCAGAAAATGAGCCCCCCAGGCTGTAAGGCATTCAAGAAACAACTGGGGAAGAGTTGCCTACTCAAAGTACAATCAACCTTAATGATGGGAATGGAGTAGAGCCCTTTGGGGCTCCTTTTGCTGATGTGGCATGACTCAAAACGAGAAGGAACATAGTGATTGCAACAATGGGTTCAAACATAAGATCATGTGCATGGCACAGTATCAGGTAGTGTTTCGTTCTGTTGTACGTAGGGTTGCTATGAGTCGGATCCAATTCAGTGGCTCCTAACAACAGTGAGTCCCTTAAAGGGAACTGCATGTATCAGTGAGCATTAAGTTTGTCTGCAGATGGTAGCTTCACCAGATAGGACTGATTTTTCTCTCACATAAAAGAAATTGAGAGAGAGTCTCTGCCGTGCTGGTATGGTTCTGCTGTCCTCGGGCCCAGACTCTTCCTTTCTTCAGTTTTACTGCCCTGGTTATTGTTTCTATCCTTAAGGTTACCTCATGTCTAAGAAGGCTGCTAAAGCTCTGGCCATGATAGCCAGGTTCCAGGCTGTGGGAAGGAAGCCTTTGGGAAAGGCTTACTACTGTTTATATATTGTTGGCCAGAACTTAGCCTCACAGCCATGTTATGCTGCAGTGGGTTGAAGGAGTGGCTAGTCTTTCCATGGGGCTCACAGCTTAGATATTAAAGGGAATGTAGATAGTGGCCTTCATACTGTCTGCTCGGCCTCTTTGGCAGTAATTAAAACTCCATTGTGAACCTTCAACATTAGAGTATTCTCTTGTACATCATGACCTGTGCAAGAAATGAGTAGTGTTTGCGGAGCTCAGGGGGTACAGGTGGGGGTGGTTCATAGCTGGAGTCCATGCTGGACTGGCTGGCACCCTCCATTCCTGGCATGGCTGGGGGTGCTCTGTTCTAAATCACTTGTTGTTGTTAGGTGCCGTCGAGTCAGTATCCGACTCATAGTGACCCTCATAGGGTTTTCAATGGCTGAGTGCTTCCGGATTGGCTTGGGAGTGGATTGCCAGGCCCTTCTCCCATTTTTGCGGCGCTGGGAATTGAACTCGGGACCTCAGAGACTGCAGCGCAGTGCTCTACCCACTGAGCTAAATTCCAGCCCCTCTAAATCACTAGAGGAAGAGGGAATCCAATTGCAGATACTCTAGAAAGCAAAAGGCAGCCAAAGGACAGGACCCCCAGAAGTTGACCCAGTGGGAGGCAGGACAAGAGCAATCACATCCATCGTGACCCTGGTGCTCCTGGTGGAGACTGCCTCACAAAGGGAAGCTTCAGCAACGGGCTGTGTAGAAGGAACTCTGGAAGCACTGAGAGGTTGGGTGTTGGGAGTAGGAGAGGAGTTTAGGGAGTGTCATGAGGAAGAATTACATAATCAGTGAGGTCAAGGGTCTTGTAGGGCCACAGGCAGCATGGGTGGTGGTTAGGACTGTGGCCTCTGGACTCTGTTAGGAAACCAGGGTGCACTGTCCACTAGCTGTGTCATGTTGCTCTACTTCCTCCACCTCTCTGTGCTCTAGTGTCATCATGCCCTGTATAATGGGGGATAAGAGTCTTGACCCTTAGAGCTATGGGGAGGATTCAATGAAGTAATGGTTATAAACATTCATAAGTGTTTGTGGTGGCGACACTGCATAAATGTCTGCCATCCAGGACAGCTGGATCTCTGTTATAAGTGGATAAAACTCCTTCAAGCCCAATAAAATGTAGGTGGTTCAAACATAAAGGATGAATATAGTTCTAGAAGGCAATAGTACTGGATATTTGATTCCTCCTGAGATGGGGAAGACCATTCTAAGTATGACATGACCTGTAACCATGAAGTGACTAGAACTATAAAGAAAACAATTGATCAACTTGAGTGTACAAAATTAAACTTTATACAGGGATTCTTACTGTGAGGTAATACATTTGTTCCTGAAAAACTTGTTTGTTCTGCAAAACTGGACACTAAAATGAAGTGGAGTTAGTCAACTTTGTAACCAGATCAGTTAAGAAACCGCCTATGGGGATAGATAACGAGCAGCCAGGCAGGTGGCTCCCCTGGCTGGAGCCCCACAAACCCTGGAGGGAAAGGCGGAAAAGTGGAGGGAGGGGGCCTGAGCCACAGGTTGGGGGAAGTGCAGCCCTCAGGACTCCATTGTCTAGGCCGGGCTGCTATGCACCTCTCTGGGGATGGAGCTCCAGGTGCAGAGCTTATTTTAAATTTATTTAAAATTGGATTGAAAAGCTCAGGAGCCAAAGGGCTTCTTCCTTTCCTCCAGCAGGTCATAACCATGCGCTCTCTGACTGCTCTTGCCTAGTACACTGTTGTACATAAGCAAGACAATGTCCATGCCGCACTAATGTCCTCCTCTGCTTACCAGTGGCTGTAGTCCATGGCAAAGTCCTGCTGTGGGGTTACATGGCGCTGTGGGGGAAGTACTTCACACGAGGAGGGTTTTAAGACACGTGTTGAGCTCAGAAATTAATTTCCAAATATTTTATAGGAAAAGCGTTCCTGTAAGGGCCCTTTGTATACCAGCAATAAAGACAGAACATCCTGGACAATACATGAAGAATTATGAGTAACCTATAGAAGAACTATAAATTGTCAGCCTATCTATTAAAGCAGTGGTCCCCAAGCTTTTTGGCACTAGGGACCAATTTCATGGAAGACAGTTTTTCCATGGTCTAGGGAGGTGAGTAGTTTTGGGATGACTCAAGCATATTGTATTACTATATACATACAGATGAAGCTTTGCTCACTCTCCACTGCTCACACCGGTGCAGGTCTGCAGCCCAGGGGTTAGAGACTCTTGTATTAAAAGATATTGAATATTATAAAGAAACAGAAATAGTGCTATTACGATGCAGATTTTATTATGAATAAAATTAAATTAAACAAATAATAAGAGCAAAATACCAGTGGTTGTCTATCAGATTCACAAAACTTTAAAAGTTTAAGAACTTTAAAAATTAAGGCCCACATAGTGAGATGTGACACCACAGAAATCCTCCTCTGCTGTTTGTGGGACATACATTGGTGCACCTATCTAAAAGTCAGGCTGGTAATGTGAATGCAAATTTCTGCTCACATTTTAGTTCTTACCCTAAGGAAATAACTGGACTAGTGTGAAGGGATGTGGTAAAGGAGGATGTTTATTCTATGTTCTTTAGTTGTCAAAGTGCCCTTTCCTAGGCATGTGGAGAAGAGAGAAGTAAAGGTGAAGGGAGTACAAAGAGGTTGTCAAAATGGTATTGGAATTAATGATTGTGTCCATGTACTTTTGAACCGTTTTTCTTCCTCTTCCTCTTCCTCATCCTAGGTCTGTGGCCAACTTACCTAGGAGATTCTCTCAGGACATCTGGTCCTGGGTCTCAGAAATCATTGGTGCTCTGGCTGGAAGGTTGATTTCCACCAGCCTCATAACTATTTTTCTTTCAAAAACACCATTAGTTTAAAAAATAATTTTAGATTTTGAAGCATGTCGCAAATCTAGTACAACCCAAATTTCCAAAATGCTAACATCACATGTGCTGTATCGTTTATCATTGCTCTGTCTCCCACCTCCACCTTGTGAGAGTAAGTTTCCAATAGATGACCCATTGTCTTCAGCTGGCCAGGGGTTAGTTCATAAGAATAAGGACATGCCCTTCAGCAGCTGTAGTGTAATGACTGAAATCAGGAAATGAACTCTGATGCAGTATTGTGACCTCATCCAAAGGCTTTATTCAGATTTTGTCAGTTCTCTCGCTAATGTCCTTTAAAACAGGGGTACCCCCTACTTGCACAGCAAGAGGTAAGCAGTGAGTGAGCAGGTGAAGCTTCATCTGTATTTACAGCTGCTCCCCAGTGATTGTTGTTACTGCTTAAAACCTCCTCCAACCATCCCTACCTCAATCAGTGGAAAAATTATCTTCCACAAAACTTGTCCCTGGTGCCAAAAAGGTTGAGGGCCCCTTCTTTAAGTATAAGGGCTCTCAAAAAAGATCCTATTGAACCAGCAAGAGTGGGGAAAGGAGATTTAAAATAAAAAAGAAAAGCTGTTGGAATTTTAAATCTGAAATTCTTTGTCATGGAGGCCATCTTGTTCTGTTCCCTGGAGGATATTTAGGAGCTTCCCTGGCCTCTCCTTATCTGACATTGGCAGCATCTCTCCCCAGCTATGCCAAAGAAAAATGTCTCCAGACACTGTCAAATGTCCCCTATGAGGCAAGATTAGTGAGAACCACTGTGCAGGTCTTCAGTGTTCTGCCCTGTGTCTGAGAGGCTCAGTTTCGCCAGTGTGAGGCACATAGGAACTCATAAATAACAGATTTGTTGCTTATCCCATTATGCGGTATTTATTGCATGTTGCTCTCCAGCTGCATTATCTTTATGATTCTCCCTGGTTCATCAAGTACCATGAGCTCTGCCCTCAATGCATCTGCCTAACCAGCTGCCTCTCCTGCCTGTTGCCCTCTGGTGGAGTCACTGTTTCTGCCTGTGGCAGTAACCTCCTCACCAACCTCCCAGCTCTTAGCCCCTGCAGTGTGTCCACACAGCAACCAGAGGAACTGGTTTAATCCTTGAATCAGGTCATGACACTCTGGTGGAGTGCCTTCCTGGTGCAGATCAGGTAGTCCACACACCCTGTTACAGTCTCTTGTCCCTCATCTTCTATTGCCCTCTCCTTCCCTTGGCTCTAGCTACATTGCCAGCCGTAAACCTTTCTTTCCATTTACCATTCCTTCTGCTGGAACTCTGTTCCCCCAGATCTTTAATGCAGTTTCTGCCCAAATGGTTCTTCCCCAGAAATGAACAACCAGTTGATGTTCATGGCTTTATAATATTCCATGATGTTGATGTGATTTACTTAAATATTGCCCTTTTGAGCCAGGCATGGTGGTGCATACCTGTAATCCCAGCACTCAGGAGGCTGAGGCAGAAGAGTGAGAGTTTGAGGTTAGCCTGGGCTACTTAGTGGGACCGTGTCAGAAAAAACAAAACACAACAACAAAACCCAAACAGAAAAACTTCCCTTTTGCTAAACATGAAAGTTATATTTGGAGATGTCCTAGAAAATTATTGAAGATGTGGCAACAAATAGAAATGTGCAGAAAAAATTTATGTATGTGTATGCATCTCTATTTATATTTAATAACTGTGATGAAAAAATATATATATATATTAGCTTTCATCCATGCTTTCGGGCTCATAACTTCTTCCCTAAGGCATGCCATAGGAACAAGAATGTCTGTTTTTCAAACTCTCATCTTCCACCTGCCTTGGAGTGGGTCATAAATTTTCTGATTTACCTTGTCTGATGGTAGATGATAAGAAGGGGTATTGCCCCACACCCTCAGTGAAGGACTGCTGAGGAATCTGAACAGACCGGCCATGCTGGTCTCCCCATCCAGACTGATAGCAGTACATCTTGCCTTTGTGGCCAGTTGCCTTTTGACATGGTTGTCCGTGCTCCAGTCATACTTGTGCAGTGAAGTCTGGAAAAACCCATAAGGCCGGGGTTTGGAGAGCTTCCAGCTAGCTGAGCGTGTGGAGGTTCCGGGAGGGTGGTGCCCCCAGAGAGGCTCCTCCAGACCTCACCCTGTACATTGCTTCATCTGTGCCCTGTGTAATATCCTGTAGCGGAAACCAGCAAACGTAGGTAAGTGTTTCTGTGAGTTCCATGAGGAGGGGCTGATTTATAGGTGGTCAGTCAAAAGCACAGGGGAAATACCTGGGGCCTGCCCCTGGCATCTGAAGTTGGGGGGGCCGTGTCGTGAGGACTGAGTCCTCAGCCTGTGGGCCTGGCACTGTCTCCAGGCAGTGCCAGAAGTTCATTGGATTAGGGACTCTCGCTGGCATCTGCTGCAGTGTGGCTTGCATGGTGTGGCGTCAGAAGTGATCTCTTGTGATCATGTAGTAGGAATGTCTGAGCCGGAGTTGGTTTTTCTCAGGTTATTCTCAGAATAACCTTTCATTGTTTCGATTTCAGATCTATCTCCTAAATAATTGGCCAGAGCTAGGGTGACTGTTGTCCAATAAAGGACACTTAAAAAATAAAACAGCTGTATTGAGATATAATTTATATACCATAAAATCCACTCATTATGTATGTATATAATTCAGTGATTTTTTAAAGTTATAGTCACTTATAGTCACTTATAGTCATGTTGCTATCAAAGTAACTGTATCACTTTTCATTTTTATTAGCAACATGTAAGTCTTCATAGCCTCTCTGACTTCTAATACTGTCTGTTTTTGACTAGAGCCATCCTGGTTAGTGTGTGGTGGTGTCTCATTGTGACCTTTAAACAGGGATACTTTAAAAACATTGTGTTAAAATACACATAGCAGTTAGCATTTAACCCTTTTAAAGTATATACTTCTGGCTGGTGTGGTAGCTCACACCTGTAGTCTTAGCACGTGGGAGGCTGACGTAAGAGGATCATGAGTTCCAGGCTAGCCTAGGCTATGTAGTGAAATCCTGTCTCAAAAAAACCAACCAACCAACCAAACAACAACAACAAAATAGAGAGAGAGAGAGAGAGAGAGGAAAACAGAACAATTCTGTATCACTTAGTCATTTAATGCATTTAAAATGTGCAACTATCACTACTGTCTAGTTACAGAACATTTTCATCATCCCAAAAGGAAGCCTCTTACCCATAGGCAGTCATTTCTTGTTCTTCCTTTTACTTAGCCCTCTCAACCACCGATTGGCTTTCTGTCTCAACGAATTTACCTATTCTGGACAACTCAAAAATGGAGTCATACAGTAGGTGGGCTTTGTGGCCAGCTTCTTTCACTTTGCATGTTTTCATGTATTTGGTATCATGTTGCAGCATGTAACTGCCCTGCATTTCTTTTTATGGCTAAATTACGTTTCATTGTTTGGGTAGACCATATTTTGTTAATCTGTTCATAAGTCAATGAACATTTGGGTTATTTCTACCTTGTAGCTACTGTGAATAGTATTGCCATAAATATTTACATGCAGCTTTTGTTTGAACAACTCCTTTCAGACCCTTTTCATATACGGTAAGGAATGGAATTGCTGGGGCATATGGGAATTCCATGTTTAACTCACTGAGGAACTGTCAGACTGTTTTCTAGGAGGGACTCCGGTGCAAGCTACCGAGAGTGATATTAACAATCACACTGGAGCAGCAAGTATGATCGGGGGCTGTCCTGGGCAAACCAGGACAGAAGGGTATTCTTGCTTCGTATGAATGCTTCCTTCTCCCTGGTGTTAGCCCTTGTCCCAATGGTATATTTGATTCCTTTGAGTATTTTAAACTTTAACTCCCTATGTATCTGTGTACAGTGTGCACTTTGTATATTTTTTAGTTTCATCCGGTATGCATCCTTTGTAAATTTTTCATCATCCAACCTTGCACTTTTTTTTTTTTTTTTTTTTGCAGTACTGGGGATCGAACCCAGGGCCTCATGCTTGCATGCTCTGCAAGTGCTGGATCACTGAGCTGCACCCCCAGCCCATTTTTTTTTACTTTTTGAGACAGAGTCTCACTACTGCCTCTGGTCTCGACCTTGAGATCCTCCTGCCTCCGCCTCCTGAGCCACTGGGATTACAGGCATACATCACCGTGCCTGGCACCTTGCACTTTTGATATCTTTGATGTTGATATCTAGTCATGCAGTTGTGTGTTGCTTGATGACATGTTGCATTGTAGAAATGGATTGCTGGCCAATTTCATCATTGTGTGACATCATAGCATATTCATGGGTAAGCTAAGGCAGCTATGACATTACTAGGCCATCTAATCTTACAGGACCATCATTGTGATACATAGCTCATCGAGGACCAAAGTGTTAACACAGCACATGACTACCTGGAGATCTAATGTTCATTTTAGTGGCTGTGTAATATTTCACAGCTCATCTGTTCCTCTGCTGGAGGACAGTTACTTATTTTCGTGCTGCCTCTATTACAGAGGTGCTGCAAAAGCTGTCCTGTAAGCGTCTCTTTGGTGCTTTGTGTAAGAAGTTCTCTAGGAATGAGACCTGGGAGGAAAGAGGCTGGGCCATGTGGGTTATGCATATTAGTTTTCTGAATTGTAATTCAATATACATAACATAAAATGTTATTATTTTAGCCACTTTAAGTGTACAGGTCAGTGGCCTTATGGACAGTCGCTTTGTGCAGCCAACACCACTGTCCAGCTCCAGTTCCAGAGCTTATTCATCCTCCCCACCTGGAACTTCATACCCATTCAGTAATTGCGCCCCATTCTACTTTCCCCACTGGACCCTGGCAACAGCCATTCTACTTTCTGCCCCTGTGAGTTTGACTACCCTGGATACTCCTCCTGCAGCCATACCACTGTGGCATCCAATCCCAGCAGATCTCGGAAACTAGGTAGGGTCGGGCCTGGTTAGTACTTGGATGGGAGACCGCCTGGGAACACCAGGTGCTGTAGGCTTGGGAGAAGGACCTGGCAACCCACTCCCTGCCAAAAAAAAAAAAAAAGTCAGTCATTGAAAACCCTATTAATAGCAGGGAAGCACAAAAATAGTGTTTCTTCTGTTGTACATAGGGTCACTATGAGTCAGACACCGACTTGACAGCACCTAACAACAAGAACAACAACAAGAACAACAACAACAGATACCTCCTAAAAGTGAAATCATACAATGTTTTTCCTTTTGAGACCAGCTCATCTTACTTAGCATAATGTCTTCAAGGTTCATCCATGTGTAATAGTTACTAGAATTTCCTTCCTTTTTAAGGCTGAGTAATATTCCATTACATGTATATAACACATACTGTTTATCTAGTCTCTGCCAACAGACATTAGTGTTGTTGGCACTTTTTGCCATTCTGAATAATTCTCTTATGAGCACAGGTGTAGGAATATCTGTCTGAGTCCCTCCCTGTTTTCTTTTCTGTTGAGTATATACCCAGAAATGGAGCTGCTGCATCATGGGGGTAATTCTCTGTTTAACTTTTCGAGGAATTTGGTCATGCATATTTTTAACTTCATCAAGTATACCATAAACCATGCTTACTTTGCACTTTAGATGTGTGTGGGATTTCTTTCTTAGATTTAATCTCAGGTGTGATTAGTGGCTTAAGATTCATGGACAAATTTTTGGTCTTCCAAGCATGCTGTCAGATTGCTTACCGAAAGGGTCATTCCCATCTACACCAGCTCCATCTGTGAGCACTTTAATTGCACCCATGCTGACACTGGATATCTCATGTAAATAATCTTCCCTTGGTTTTTTAATAATTATAAAATTATAATATTTTCACTTTTACAGGAGTTATCAAGAAAACTGAAAATCCAAAGCCTTTTTTCTGTTTATTTCCTAATGTGATAAATTCAAATGGTCAGTAAGACTCTATTTTTTGAGTATTTTCCTGAGGTTTAATGCTGGGCTTGACTTACACACATTGTTTTTTTTCCTTTTGAAAGAAAGTAAGCTTCTGTCCAGGTCTAGCTTTGTGTCTTAGTGTCAGAATCCCTCTGGTCTGCGGTGTAATTTTCATCTGCTTTTGTGGATTTCTATACACAGCCTGTGGGAGCTAAAGTTTGTAAGAAACGTGGACTTTGGTTTTGACATTTTAGAAACTTGTAGCCAATCCCCTCCTCCTTCACGTTACCCTGCCCCTTCTTGCCCTCTCGTTGCACAATAAACTGCTGTGCCCATGGGGATCACGGCGACCGTGGAGATTTTGTGGCATCCAGTTGCACAAGGTTGCCCTTTCACCTCGCTTTGGATACCTCGTTCCTAAATACAACTGAGTCAGGTGGACTGGCTGTCTCTGTGCAGCCGCTGTGTCTGTGTCGGGGTACATATTGTAGAAGCCTCTGTGTGTGTGTGTGTGTGTGTGAGAGAGAGAGAGAGAGGTTGAGTGCAGCTCAATACCTGACACCCACGTGTATGAACCTGAACTGGCGTAATTGCTGCTCCTGTTCCTATGAAGCGTTCTTCTGCTGGTCATCAAGGTCACGGCCATTCTAGGGAACTCCCCAGTGTTGGGTTTTGGTTTTGCCTCTGAAGTGTCCTTTTGTTAGCCTTTTCTTTCTGGTCTCGTGAGGGTTCCTCCACTTGTCCTTCCCCCTTTCCTGGAGACCCTCCTTGCTGCTGACAGCCGGTGCCCCGTCCTTAGTGGGCAGCCATGGCAGTGGAAGAGGGAAGGAGGACTGGCACCTGTCCCTTTGGGGCAAGTGAGAGTGGAGGCTTTGCTGCCGGGGCTGTGAGAGGATCAGGATCCTGGCCTCCATCCTGCAGCTGCTTAGCCTGAGGCCCCACCCAGGTGTCTGCGCTTCCCCAGCCTTGGTCCCCCTTGGTCCTGTGGAGCTGGCTGACCCAGTGTGTAATCCGTGCTTCTGAGCCCTGAGCTGCTCTGCCTGCTGGTGTGAAAGCAGAGGAAATGCCCTGCTGGACTTAGGCGCTTTGCAGCGGCCGTCAGATCTTTACTGAGTGCTTCTAGGTTTTCAGACAAAGTTCTGGGAGCAGCATCTGATGGCCGGCATGTGCTACTGCCCAAGGCCCCTGGCTGGTGGCACCAAGCCCTGGTCCTCTGCTGGTAGGCTCTGTGACACCCGGTCACTACCTCAGGTTCTCTGGGGACAATGTTCTCTTTGACTAAATGGGGTGGATGAGCTGGTAATTTTTTCCCATGAGTCCCTTTGGAATTTGTGGAATCATAAAACTTTTGTGGCATAGAAAATAATTACTAATGGGTTGGGCTTGGTTGTGCTTGCCTGTAATCCCATTTGGGAGGTGCAGGCAGGAGGATTATGGGTTTGGGGACAGCCTGGGGTGTGTAGCCAGATCCTGTCCCCAATTACTGAGGCTGAGTTGCCTAAAGATGTTTATAGAGAGGAGTTGGAGGCCATTTTTCACACACCATTGCAAAACAGCCCGTGTGCCTTCACACCAGGGTGGCCTTTGTGTCTTCAAGTCTCTGCCCTTTGATCCTTATATTTTCAAGAAAGCAGAATCATTCCCCAGTCTGGACAGAACAGCCTGCACTGGGCTGAGTAGGTGAGTTTCCTGAGGCCTTTGAAGCGAGGCATGGGTCTGTCGTCACCACCAAGGGTAATGGCTGGGAGAGAGGGCTGCCACCTCCCACCAGACCTGGGGCCACGCTCGGTCCTTCCTTGCCACCCTCATGGCCAAGGGGGAGCTTGGTGGATGAAGAAGCGGAGTGGGGTAGGGATGGAGAGGAAAAACTAGAATAAAGACGGACCTCTGCAGTCGGCCCTTCCTGGTGAGTGAAGGTTCTCTCCTTGTTCTTCATTTGTCACCCTGAGTGTCACTGTGAGGCACCAGGATGGGAATTCCCCACTTGCAGACCCAGTGGCACGCATGCTTAGTTTGGCCCATGGTGTTTAAAAAATTCTAAGTGAGCGTCAGGGGCTGGGATTTAGCTCAGTTTATAGAGTGCCACTCTGTAGTCTCTGAGGTCCCGAGTTCGATTCCCAGCAGCACAAAAATGGGAGAAGAATGTGGCAATTCACTCCCAAGGCAATCCTGAAACAGCCGTTGAAAACCCTACCAGGGTTGCTATGAGTCGGACATGACTTGACAGCACTTACTGGGATTTAGCTCAGTTGGTAGAGCACTGCAATGCAGTCTCTGAGGTCCTGAGTTCAATTCCCAGCACCGCAAAAATGGGAGAAGGGCCTGGCAATCCACTCCCAAGGCAATCCCGAAACAGTCAGCCATTGAAAACCCTATGAGGGTTGCTATGAGCCCGATACCGACCCCAGGGCACCTAACAACAACACAGCAAGTGACTGTCTAGCCTTTAGAATAGGGGAATTTCAATGTGCCAGGACTGACCCCCGGTCTCTCGGCAGAAGCCAGCAGGTGGAGGACCAGCGGCCCCCGTCGTGGACCAGGGGAGCACTGGAGTGGTGGCCCCTGGGAGACAGGGACCCCTGCTGTAGTTGCTGAGGGGCAGTGAGTGGGATGGAGCACCCCTGCCCCCATGCCTCTGTTCCGTGGGCGAAGAAAAAGCCCCTCTTGATGGAGCTGTGCCTTGGGTTGGGGTGACGGGGAAGCGTGGGACCAGGCTGGGGTCCCCACTCTAAAGGGTTCAAACGCGCTCTTTGCCGGCGCCCAGGCCCTCGACACGGCCAGCAGGTGGCAGTGTGGAGCTGGCTCCCGTTCTCTGCCTCCTCGTATTCCGAGTTACTCTGCCTTTGCCTGAGTTTTCTCTCTCTTAGCCAGCTTTTCCACGTTCTTTCGCCCTTCTTTTCTCCTTCCAGGTCCCCTCTGTTTCCCCAGATCTGCAGACTGGGTTGCTTTGTCTACTTTGCACCTGGTAGTTTCACAGTTAGTTCTCTGTGCTCCAGGCACAGACCCTGCAGCAGGAGGCCCGGAGACCCCGTGGCATTGCCTCTTCCCACCTGGGGGCCTCGCTGCTCAGCCTCCGGGCTTTTTGCTGCTGTGCAGAGGAGGGGGTGCTGGGAGCCTGGTTGTGCTGACTCAGAGAGGCCAAGGGTCTGCAGTTCTGCATGAGATTCTCTGGGTTTTCAATGCGGAGCACGAGTTTAGAGCTGTTGCCTGTGCTGTAAGAAAGCACTGTCTCAGGCACCTGGCAGGTTTTATGAATGTGGCACAATGCAACCCCCTAGGTGGAAGGAGCTCCTTCTGGCCCCTCTCCGAGGGGAAGGTGCTGGCCTCACTCTGCTGTGGAGTGGACAGAGCTGATCTGCAGCCCTGGAGCCGTCAGGGGTCTAGCAGGCTGCGGCACCCTCCCCTACCTCCTGGGCAGCCCTACATGAAGCCCCGCCAGACCTTAGCCCTTAGCTTATAGTTCTGAAAAGGGGAAGAATTATGTCCTCTCCCAGTGCGGCCTTCTGAGAATGGTGGGCGTTGGATGGGCATTTGCTGAGGACCTGGGGGACATCTGCTTTCCTATGGAGGTGTTTCCTTGCAGGACATGAAAGACCTTGATGCTAGATGGCTGTACTTCCTTTGGGGTGCAGGTTGGCGCTTGTCCATTGTGGGTCAAGGCAGGTAGATGAATTGGACCTGTCATCCCTTGCTGCCTTTCCTTCCTTTGTCCCATCCTACACTTCTGAGCACTTAGAGTTGTTGGGCAAGGCCCTAAGGACTGAGGTGGGTACAAAGGTGTCGATTCAGAGCCGTTTCTCCTGAGGGGCTCACAATTAGTGGGGAAGAAACACAGAGAAAGCCCTGCTAGTGTTGTGCAATCGTAACGAGTGCAG
The DNA here is from genome assembly GCA_007922755.1 of Pedetes capensis. NCBI lineage: Eukaryota > Metazoa > Chordata > Mammalia > Rodentia > Pedetidae > Pedetes > Pedetes capensis. Next base: position 123,294 of record VMDO01000973.1, read on the forward strand.
TGGTAGCCAGAGGCAAGAGGTCAGAGGCAGCTTTGCAAATGCATGGTGACATTTGAGTGATATTTTAGGGTAGAGTTGGCTGGGGAATGAAGGGCATTCTGGGAGCAGCTAAAATAGCTGGTGTAAAAACCTGGATTTGTGAAAAAGCATGCTTGGGGAATGGCAAGACGTGGGTGTGGCTTAGAAGGGAAATTGGAGAAAATAGCAGAGGCCGAGCTTGAGGAGAAAGGCTATTCCAGTATCGATTTAGCTTCTTTATTAGAGATGAAAATATTCATGAATAGTGGCTTCAATAAAGTAGACATTTATTTCCTTTGCTCTTAAAAGTCCAAGTGGCAGTCGGTCCAGGGTATTCTCTCCACCAGCGTGTCCAGGCAGCCAGGGCTGCTCTGGTCATGCCCTCAGCATTGCCTTTACTAGTATGGCTGGAGACGGCTCCAGCACCTGCTCGGTTCTGCAGCTGGATGGAGCCAAGTGCATGGCTTGGATGCTCTGTTTATTTCCTAATAACCAAGTCTGCGGGTATATGTTTTTGCGGGGAATGCTGGGAAATATAATTTCTAGCCATCCTTTGGGGGTTCCATTACCAAAAGAAGCAGCAGAGACTGGATGTTGGCAAACAAGCAGAATCTTCTGCCTTGTAAAGGTTCAGGCTGAATCCCGAAGCACTTTATAGGCAGGTGGCAGGTTTTTAAGGCAGGCAATATCATGATTAAGAAAGCATCTTTCCAAAGATGGCACTAGTAGCAATGTGGTCAGTGACTCTAGAAGTGAACTAGAAACTGGGGAAGGAGTTGGTGCTGAAGGATTAGTCTCCTCTGACTGCCTGACTGAGCTTGGTGGTTTTACAGGCTGGGGGTTGGTGGGATTTGGGGCTTTTGTTATGGCATATCTACCAGAAACCATGACCTGATGGAGTTTGGGTTCTGTCAAGAGATTGTTACCTCTCATTTGAGATTTACCTGAAAACACATTTTCTTAGCTCATTAATGATGTGAGTTGGAGCTGTGGAACAAGGATGACCATAGAAGGCATAGGAGGTTTCATTCCTCCAGGTTGGGATGGCACACTACTTGAGAAAGCTCCCAGAGAGGGAGTGGCTATGGGCCACTGACCCTCCATTGCTCCCACAGACAAGTTACTTCCATTCTTGGCTCTCCTTCCTGTAGTCTGAAAGGAAAGCTCATCCCGACATCTCCCTAATGTGTCCGCGTGCTTAACTCACCATCCCTAGCACGTGTCTACTGTCTTCCCCCTACTTGGAACAGAACTTTCCTGACGATAATACCCTGGGAATTCCCCAGAGTTTCACATATTCCCTCCCAGAAGATGAGCAGCACCTTCCGGTGGGTGAGGCGGCAGACGCACAATGTGGCTTTCAGCTGCTGAGGCTTCTCAGACTGGATCTGCCACTTGGTTAGCTGTGTGACCTTGACCAGCGGGATGCTCCACGGTCTCTGTGAGTCTCAGCGTCCCCAGCTATAAATCTGAGCAAGTCATGCTTGTGTCCCAGGTTGCCAGGAGGGTCCGAGAGTGTGTCACAGGCACCCGGCTTGGGGTTTGGCATGTTGGAAGTGTTCCTAGGAATTCTCAAAGGCTCTTCTGGTACATTCACTCAATCTCAGGCCTTGGGTGTGTCTTCTCTGTGATGCACACGTGTGTCTACTTCCATGTGAGCTCTCCGGGGCCTCTGGCCCTGCAGCCAGGGTCTAGAGGGCTCCCCAGGCTCTCTCCACAATCCTCTCCTATGCCCCAATTCTCTGGCCTTCCAACCAACTGAAAACTTGCTGTTGTTTATATGGCTGGTCACATTATGGAAAAATCAAACATACAGAGTTTTTTAAAAGGCATTTTGGCCCGGCCTCACCTTTTGATACTTTATCTCCCTGGTGATCATATGCTTTAAGGAAAACGATATCTCTTGGGCATGAGGACCCACACTGTAAATAGATTGACCTTCAGGCCTGGGAACGTGGAAGGGTAGGTCAAGTCTTAGCTTTTGAGCAACTCCCAGTGTGCTCACAAGTGACACATTATTCTTAGAAGGCTTTTTTTTTTTTTTTTCCTGGACTGTCTTCCCTTTCCCACCATCAAACAGCATCAAGACACCAGTAGCAGCTGTGGGTGTGTTGTGTAGGAATGTGTGGGTCCCCGGCCTGTCCTCCTGGGGACAGTCTGGCACTGCCTTTTTGGAGCCGCTGTGGAATGGCAGTTTGGTTAGATCCGTGCGTAGCTAAGAGATGTCACCAACTGGCTTCAGCTCTCATTGACCCCAGGTCCCCTCAGATAGTGGTCACACTGGCACTTGGTGGGAACTGACTCTTAACTGGACAGGGAGAAGAGGAAATATCTACTTATTCTGAGCCCGTCTTGAACATTCTGGATAGTGTTTTGTTGCTGGTGAGAAATGAGAAGAAATAAGAGAAATCATTTGTCTAGAGGTGGTTGCTCTGTCCAAGGGAAAGGTACATCTTCTGTTCTCGGCAGACATTTGCAAAGTGACAGGCAGGAGTGGTCTGGTTTGGAGGCTGGCTGAAATGCCAAGTGTGCTTGTTATGACCTTTCCCACATCAGGCAGGGAAGCCATAGCTTCAGATAACGACACCCCTCTGGTACCAAACTGCTTCCCTAAAGGGCCAAATAAAATTCTGAATGTCCTGTTTGTTATCATTAACTCTTTCCGTGGCACACTGAAAAACCCCTCTGGCTTCCTGAATGGAAATGTTGTGCAGTGTCGCTCTGTATATTAAAATGAGTGAGAAGGGTTGATGTGGGCTGGAGTAGGCTTTGAGAAGGGTGGGTACTGACTGGTCTTTCCAGCAGGCTTCTGCCCAAAGGGTGATGATTCATAACTGTACACTCTCTTTTCCTGGGATCCCAATTATTTTTTTGACTGCTGTGTGGCCTTCTTATCAAATACAAGGAGGCAGGTGTTGGGTTAGCCTCTGAGTGGCTGTTCTTAACACAGGCCTCTGCTTTCTGCCTGGGCCACTGCCCTGCTGCCTTCTTGGCTTTGGCTCACCAGGGACAGGAGAGGAGAAACCGGCCCTCCCTGCTGTTGCTGCTGTGGCTTTCCAGCAAATCCCTGCCTCGGGCCCTTCCTGCTCCTTCTGACTCCTGCCTCCCTCGCCTCCCGTTTACACTGGTCATTTCCTCTGAGCAGCCATAACTCTGTGGCATCCGATCCCGTCAGATCTCGGAAGCTAAGCAGGGTCAGGCCTGGTTAGTACCTGGATGGGAGACTGCCTGGGAACACCAGAAGCTGTAGGCTTGGGAGAAGGACCTGGCAAACCCCTCCCAAAAATCAACCTGCCATTGAAAACCCTATGAACAGCAGAGAGGCACTGATGATAGTGTTTCCCCTGTTATACAGAGGGTCGCTATGAGTCGGATACTGACTCCATGGCACCTAACAACAACAACAACATTTAGGGCCTGGCCTTTCCCCTTCAGTTTGATCCCACTTTCCATGTTTTAGGAATACCTCGTCCTTCTGGTCCATTCTCAGCACCTCCATTTCCCCACAGTGTTGGGTGCTTCTATCAAGAGTGTTTTTTTTTTCTCTCCTGCCCTTTCTACTTGGGGAGGATGGGGAGACTGAAATGTGTGCCCTGTCTTCCACCTTCATCCAGTCTCTCAGCTAGGCTTCCAATTTCAAGGCAGGAACACAGCACAGCTTGGCTAAGAATTGGCCCCCAGGAGTGTTCTTACCTTTTGATTGATTTTTCTCCGTTGAAGACTCATTCTAAGAACAGGAGACCCTCACAGGGTTTCAGATGGCTGATTATTTCAGGATTATTTCAGGACTGAGCTGCTATGTCCTTCTTTCATTTTTGCGGTGTTAGGGATCAAACCCAGAGCCTCAGAGAGTGCAGAGCAGCACTCTGCCAACTGAGCTAAACTTCAGCCTGTCATGTTTATAGTTTTTTTGTTTGTTTTTGTTTTTTTGCAGTACCTAGGGTTGAACCCAGGACCATGCACATGCTTGGCAAGTGCTGTACCACTGATCTGTACCCCAAGCTACTTTTTAAAATTTTTGAGACACAGTCTTGCTAAGTTGTGGAGACTGCCTCTGGTCTTGAACTTGTAGTCTTCCTGCCTCAGCCTCCCGAGTTTTGCTCGGATCACAGACGTGCACTATAGTAGCTGGCTCTTCTGCCCCAAGTTGAGCACATCCTGGGCCAGGAGCTGTGGGGTATATAGGCAGTGGACTCAGGACAAGTGTGTATGGAAGATTCCCATCTCACAGCAAGATGAGTGAGATCCTAAAATACCTGGAAGATAGAGCTTGAGAGACATAGTAACAGAAGTTCTGACAAAATGCTGTGTGACCATAGAGAGGGGCAGAGAGGCAAACTCTTCTTGGAGTGATCAGAGCACCAGGAGGTCAGGCAGAGGTGGTACTCCCGCTGTGCCTCAGCAGATGGCCACCTCTTGGTGCGCTGGCTGGATGCCTGCAGGAGTGCGACTACGGCAAGGACAGGGCTGTAACTGCTGGCTCTCCATGGCTTCTTGTGCCTCTGGTGCTCGATATACTTGCCTGGATAGATAGAAATGGATGGAAAGAAGTATGGACGGATGCACAGATGAATTGATAAATTAAGTGAAGACTTGACTCTAGGTGAAGGGATAGCTTGTATAATGAAAGAGCAACAGGAAGAAGTTAGACCTGTGGGTTAAATTATACCTGGGCTGGTTTAAGTGTAGAGTGCTCAAGAGAAGGTGGCAGGAGAGAGACTTGGCAGAAAGGCTTGGAGGATGAAGGCTCAAGAATTTGGGTTTTCCTTCTGAGAATGTCTGCATCCATGGCAGCCTGGCACCTGGTCCCACCTGATCTTGGAAGCTAAGCAGGGTCAGTCTGGTCAGTCCTTGGATGGGAGACTGCCTGGGAATACCAGGTGTTGCAGGCTAGGAAGAAGGAACTGGTAGCCCGTTCCTGAAACAGCCTGCCATTGAAAACCCTATGAGTAGCAGAGAAGCTATTACAATAGTGCCAGGTATGGCACAGTGTCAGGGAGTGTTTTGTTCTGTTGTACACAGGATTGATTGCTGTGAGTCATGCTTAAGTCGACCGCACCTAACAACAATCTCAATGAGTAGGCACTCAACAGCAGGAATAATCTTGGGCAGGTCTTGGCAGAGAACATGCATATCTTCCCTCCTTCCCTCCCTCCCTCCCTCCCTCCCTCCCTTCCTTCCTTCTTTCCTTCCTTCCTTCTGCATTCCATCCTTCCCTCCCTCCTTTTCTTCCTTGTTTTCTTTCTATACTTGAGAGTTGAACCCAGGGCCTTGCACATACTTTGTGAGTGCTCTAACACTGAGCTGTACTCCCCAGCCCATTTATCATTTTTTGCTTTTTAATTTTGAGACAGGGTCTCACTAAGTGACACAGGCTGCCTCTGTTCTTGAACTCCTGCTTCAACCTCCTAAATCACTGGGATTACAGACATGTGCCATGGTACCCAGTAAGCATGCATACTTCTAAATTAAAGCTTTTTTTGCTGTTGTTTACATTTAATGTTGTTGTTAGGCCCCATTAAGTCAGGTCTGACTCATAGCAACCCTATGTACAACAGAATGAAACACTCTCTGACATTGTGCCATGCCTGGCGCTGTATCAGTGCTTCTCTGCTATTCATAGGGTTTTCAATGGCTGGTTGTTTTGGGATTATTTTGGGAATGTTTTGGGAGTGGGCTGCCAGGTCCTTCTCCCATTTTGTGGTGGAAGGGATTGAACTAAGGGCCTCAAAGAATGCAGAGCAGCATACTACCAACTAAACTTAACTCTAGCCTTTACACAAAATAATTATACATATTTATGGGATACAGTGTCACATTTCCCTACATGAGTACCATGTATAATGATCAGATCAGGGTAGTTTATCCCTTACCTCAAATATGTATCATTTCTTTCTGTTAAGAGGCTTCAAAGTCCTCTCTCCTAAGTGTTTTGAAAGATACAATTAATCAGCTGTGCTATGAAACATTAGGAGTTATTTATCCTATCCAATTGTACCCTTGAACCTGTTAACTATCTTCTGTCTACTCCCAGCCCCCATAATTCTAAGCCTTGAGAGTAGAATTGGGAAAATCCCCCTGGCATGGCTTTGTCTGGCTTCTCTGTGCTGTAGATAAATGACCAAAGACCCCGGCTACAGGCCATAAATTGAGGTCACTAGCAGCAGCAAGCCATCACCAGTGCTGGACTCTGATTCTTTAGTCTTCTTGTCTTCTAGATGTGTGCAACAGCACCAATCTTCCGGAAGTGGAGATCATCAGCCTGCTGGAAGAACAGCTGCCCCACTACAAGCTAAGAGCCGATACTATCTACGGTTATGACCACGACGACTGGCTGCATACACCTCTCATCTCTCCAGATGCCAGCATCGACCTCACCACCGAGCAAATCGAGGAGACACTGAAATACTTCCGTAAGTACTTGCCGTTTCCTGTGGGGATGGCCGGGTAAGGACCACGGCCCCAGGTGAGGTCTGCTCCTGGTCGATATGTTCTGTGCCTGCCACCTGTGGAAGAGTGGCTCAAAGAGATGTGGCTCCAGGGATTAGCGTCATAAATGGTCTCAGTTTTAAATGTTCTGAGTAGAAATTACAGAGTAGTGGGCACCAAGCAGAATTTTCATTTCAATCAACTTTCTTTTAACCTTACAGAAGAGTTTAAAAATGTTCTCATTTCCCCGTCTTGCCAAACAAAGTACCATGCAAGTGGTACTTTACTGGGAAGGAGTTTGTCTACACTTTAAGTCAATACTGGGGACATCCGGACACGTATGTGATATAGACATAGTGGGACGTGCACCAAAGAAGCCCACTTGGCTGGTGTTTGGGAGAGTGAGAACATAGCTGCAGCAACAAGCCAATTATGCTGCCAGGCTGCAGAGCTGCTACCTGGCAGGGTGAGCAGTACACTAGGGAAGTGCTTCTTCATGCGTTCATAAGGACAAAGGTGTGTGGCCTTTGGTACTGTAGACTTGAAAGTGAATGATAATTTAAAAAATTAATATTTAATATTGTTACTGATGTTTATTCAAGAAGTACCTTTGTAGAAGCAATTCCACTCTTTAGAAATTCATGTCAGCCTTACTTACATATATGTGTATCATTGTTTCACCTTAAAAAAAAAAGTACAACAATTCTGCTTCCATGTGAAGATAACATGGTTCAAAACCAGGTTATGCTGGGAGTGGTGGCGCATGCCTGTAATCCCAGCGGCTTGGGAGGCGGAGACAGGAGGATCGCAAGTTCAAGACCACAGGCAGTCTGCAAAATTTAGTGAGACCCTGTCTCAGAAAAAGTAAAAAAAGTGGGCTGAGGGTGCAGCTCAGTGGTCCAGCACTTGCAGATCATGCAGGCGTGAGGCCCTGGGTTCAACCCCACTACCGGAAAAAAACAAAACAAAACAAAACAAAAACAGGTTATAATGCATCTGTATAAGTTTCCTATAATAATTTTCGGGCTGGGATTTAGCTCAGTGGGTAGAGCGCTGCGCTGCAGTCTCTGAGGCCCTGAGTTCAATTCCCAGCACCGCAAAAATGGGAGAAGGGCCTGGCAATCCACTCCTAAGGCAATCCCGAAGCACTCAGCCATTGAAAACCCTATGAGGGTCACTATGAGTCGGATACCGACTTGACAGCACCTAACAACAACAATAATAATTTTCACTAATTCAGGTCAGTCTTTCTAATTTTCATGAATTTGTGAGATCATTTATAATAATCAAGATGGAATGACACATCCCTCCTTTAGGATATACATGGGGCTATTTTCAGGTTTTGTTTATAAGATATAAGTAAGAAATTTTATTTAAATTGTATTGTGTTTAAGCTTGATGCAAACTATATAGTTTCTTAGTGAACATTGCAGAAAATCAGTTCTTTTCTTTTTTTTTTTTTCTTTTGTGGTGACAGAGGTTGAACTTGTGCTAGAAAAGTGCTCTACCAACCTCTTTTGAATCTTTCATTTTGAGACGTAGTCTTACTAAATTGCACAGGCTGCCTTCGGCCGTGAACTTGCGATCTTCCTGCCTCTGCTTCCTGAGTTGCTGGGATTAGAGGCGTGTACCACTGTGCCCAGCATCAGTTTCAACAAGAATAAAAATAGAATAATCCACAGCCTTTAGAGTGTGTTGTATGCCTTGTAGTGTATGGGAAACTCTTTGCAAGTCATCTTTGTTTACTTAGGGCATCTGTACCACCAAAGACCTGTGGTATTGTGCATGGAAAATTGAGTGCAGAGTGAGCTTCGTGGTAGATTCTGAAAATGATTCAATTGTAGAAGTCCACAGTAGAATTCACAACAGAATTATGCTTCAGAAAATCTCTCTGTGTTACTTATTGTTCTGTAGGAGACCCTCCTGTGATTCCATAAGGTCCCTCTGCTTTTTCTGCCATGGAAGACTCCTGGGTCCCTTCACATGCACATTGATTAGCCAGTGACATGCACAGTGTAATTGGAACACCATGCACGGCAGTGTGACTCGTTTTGAAAGAACTTTCACACGAGCTGCCTCATTACATCTCTATAAAATACCTACATTTGGGCAAGGCTGATTTTATTACACCTGATCTTAGCCAAAAGGCCAAAAAGCGATGGGCTGGTTTTATTACAGAGAGCTCTATGTTTAATCCCACAGCACTGCTCCACAATTTCTAAAGTCTATTTAACAGTAGATTTGAACAGAGATTGTGGTTTTTGTTTGTTTTGTTTTGAAGAAAAAAATCCTTGTGGATTTGGCAGGGGATTACATAACAATAAAACTGGAAGGACAGAAATAAATATTGAATAGAGATTTTGAAAGTTTTTTTTATAGCATATTTACCTCTAAGTCTTACCTTAACTTCTGTGTTTCCTTCTGCAGTGCCTGTGCTTAGAGCCACTTACCCTTTTACTCAAACTGAGGTCCTAGGACCCCCAGGGATCCAGAGAGAATTTAGGGATTCTGTGAACTTCTAAAGAAAAAACAACATCTTTATTTCCATTAACTTCTAACTGAAACTGAAACTTTCTTTCATTATGAACATAGACAAGAGAGCACAGTGACACTTGCCGGACTTGTGACTTTTTCACCAGTGGAAATCACAGCTATTTCACATCATACTACAGTGAAAGTAGAGATTTTGAAACATCACATTTTTCATCATGGTTTTGAGATGATGTTCATTATTGGATATGCTGATTTGTTGTTGTTGTTGTTAGGTGCCGTCGAGTCGGTATCCGACTCATAGCGACCCTCTGTACAACAGGGGAAACACTATTGTCAGTGCTTCTCTGCTGTTCATAGGGTTTTCAATGGCAGATTGATTTTTTGGGAGGGGGTTGCCAGGTCCTTCTCCCAGCCTACAGCTTCTGGTATTCCCAGGTGGTCTCCCATCCAGGATATGCTGATAGGCGTTGTTATTTAATGTATTAATAAAGAAGCATTTATGTCTCAGACTTCCTTTGATTCATGTCAGAGGCTTTTTTTCAAGTTTAGATAACCACATGAGTACAGTTGTTTTCCTTTGCAGTCCTTTGTACTTTATTTTATATCCTCGGCAGTGAGTCTTGCCAGACTGGAGGAGGGCAAAGGTTAGGAGCCCTGCACTGTGTCTGGCGTCCTGTTTGGGTTTCGTGTGTGTGTTTATACATGTGTAACCCAGGCGACGCGTGACTCACGGCTCTGTGGCTCACTGTGGGGTTGTGTCAGATGTGAGGAGACAGCAGAAGCCCATGTTCCGTTCTAGACCCACTGTCTGCACAGTCCTGTGTATGTGGAGTCGGGGTGTGGAGGTCCCCCGGATGAGAACCCTGGTGGGAAGGGCCAGCTGCCTGTCACTGCACAACTGCAGCGGACACAGCCTGGCCGTCAGGGAGGGATAAGACTCAGCTCCCTTTCCTGAAAGGACTGGTGGTGCTTGGCCTGTAAGTCTGGCCCTTGCCGGGCTTGCTAGGAGGAGAAAGCAAGCTATGGGTACCCACCGTCCCCTGGGGTCAAATCACCTTTCTGGAGAGGTTTCAGCACCTCCCCATCCCCATCCGGGTTTTCAGCTCCTGATGGATCTGAGAAACAGAAAACAAAAATGACACCAAAGCAAATGTGCCTGTCAGTATGGGACATTGGGGATCAGATGACCAACCAAATACAAGAACAGTCCGCATTTAGCACTTGCTGTGTGCAGGTCCTATTTCCAGTGCTTTACCTGTCTCGGTCCTCACAGTGGCCTCTGAGTGAAGAACCTGTGCTGTCCCATTCTAAAGCTGAGGCCACCGAGGCTCAGAGAGGTTAGGAAGCTCGCCAAAGTCACACAGCTAGCAAAGGGAGATGTTGTTATTGTTGTTGTTAGGTGGTGTTGAGTCATGTCAGGCTCATAGCGACCCTCATAGGGTTTTCAATGGCTGATTTTTCCAGATTGCCTTGGGAGTGGATTGCCATGTCCTTTTCCCATTTTTATGGTGCTGGGAATCGAACCTAGGACCTCAGAGACTGCAGAGCAGTACTCTACCATCTGAGCTAAATCCCAGCCCTGCAAAGGTAGATACTGACACTCAAATCTTAGTTTTCTAGTTTGACTCCATTTCTTAATCACCCTCTCTCCTAGTTGCTAAACGGAACGGGGGGAGAAATTCTAGTTTAAGAATGAAGCTTATCTGGTGAAACACAAAAGAAAAAACCAGATCTGCCCGAAACCTCAGTTTTAGGATACAGCAGTAGCTTGTTTATTTATAAAATATACGTCCAACTTACATAAAAATTCTTTTTTTTCATGGTTCAAAGTCATTGACCTAAGGGAGTCTTCACCCGGTGTAGCTTAATTTCATTTTTTCCCTGTGATTTCTTTTCTGTCCTGTGGTCTTGTACGTCATGCTCCCTTGCTCTCGGGTCATGATGACTATGTACACTGCAGATCTTCTAGTCCCATAACATCTGTACAGAGAGGTGAAGGTCGCCGCATTGGTTGTTAGATGGCTCCTCTTAAGTGCTTTCTCCAAGGACAGCTTTCTGTAGCTTTTTGGTTAATGAGCATCAGTTGAAGAAAGAGATCTCTGCGTTATATGTGCACATGATCCGCTCACCACTCCAACTGCTGAGTTTACCTAAAACAATCTTTTTCCTGAGGAGAAGAGAAAGTCATGAAGCAAACAAGAGTCTCGGGACCGTGGTCCATTGTTTGCTTTTACTGTAAAGTACACTTGCAGAACTTGATGAATTCCAGCTGAGATTTTCTGACCGAGGATATAAAACCATCTCCCATGTTACTGATTTTCTTCTGCGATGTAACTCAGGGACTTTGCCCTGGTTTGGACCAACTCAGTGCCAAGTTCCTAGGGCCTTTGCTGGGGTCCTGGCTGAGTTGCTTCCCTTCCTTATGGGGGAGGAGGGTGGACGGTCTGAGAAGCTGCTATTGAAACCAGCTCCCCATAATTGTCCACAGGGGCCTTGAAGCCTGGGGTGCAGAGACTTGCTGACCTCTCGCAACTGGTTACGTGGGGCCAAGAGTCCTGTGCCAGGCTCTGCATGTGTCTGCCTGGCAGTCTGGACTGTGCCCGTAAAGTGGAGCCTCCATGTCTATCTTTGTTTGCTCACCAGGTCTGCTTAGTGATGGGCACAGGAGGGTTTGTACAGTCAGGTGCACGGGTGCATGTGGGGAGCCTGAGGGATTGAGGTTGACTCATGCAGGGCTCATCCCAGAGGAGTGGGGTCTGCCCAGGGTACGGCATGAGGGCCCAGAGCAGCTGGCAGGGGATGTGACCGACTCCCCGGACTCCACGCTGCTGTTCCTGGTCGTTCCCCATGAGGCACTGCTCACTTCATTTGCAGATCCTCCTGGATGTCTGTTAGTTCTTTCTCCAGTGTTTCCCAGATCCCATTGCGGACCCTGCTGCCACCACCTACTGCTATCTTTTCCTTGGGTCACCATCCGTCTCTGCTCTCGCTTCTCTGCTGTCTCGCTGTCTATTGGCTCCATCCAGTTGAATCCTGCTATTCTTGTGCTTTCTGTGGCTCTTTGGATAAAGTGTGGGTCGTAAAGACCCTGTGAGTCTCTGTTTCCACCCTGTGGCCTCATCTCCCCTTCCCCTTCTGGTAGCTGCACACCCCTGACCACATCCCTTGACCACAGCACCCTGGCCTGGCCTAGGCTGACATGCTCCCTCTACCCCATACCCTACTTTAGTCTCTTCTTTGGTTCTCAGCACAAATGCATCGCTACAAGTGAAGCTTTCTTGGACCACTCCACTGCAGTGCCCCCCACTTCTTCTTCTTCTTCTCCTTCTTCTTCTTCTTCTTCTTTTTTTTTTTTTTTGCAGCATTGGGGGTTGAACCCAGGACTTCACGATTGCATGTTTTGTAAGTGCTGGACCACTGAGCTGCATGCCCAGCCCTTTATTTTTATTTTTTAAAATTTTTTTGAGACAGGGTCTCTCAAAGTTACACAGACTACCTCTGGTCTCGAACTTGCAATCCTCCTGCCTCCGCCTCCCCAGCTGCTGGGATTACGGGATGAGCCACTGGGTGCCCCCCAGTTTTGTGGCCTTACCTTCCTCCTGCTGTGGCAGCTCTTGTCACTCTATAATTTGCTTAATAATGATAACCAGTAGTGATGATGGTGACAGTGCTGGCTCCCATGTATTTGGCACCTACTGTTTGCCAGGGTTGTGTGAAGTGCATCACATCCGTGAGCACCCTAGGACATACACAGCAGATTGGAAGGACATCATTCTCTTTTTGTTAAGTGACTTTTTCAAATGTATCATAATTATTTCATCCAAATTGAATTGGCCATTTAATCCATTCTTTACTGTGTATTTCAAGTTATTAAACTTAGTTTTCATAGAAACAATGCTTGTTAAAGAAATAAAAGCACAATTATGTCATTATATAGACAGAACAGGGGTAAGCGGGCTTGAGAACATGCAAGTGACCATTGGTAGGGACAGCACTCCATTCATAGGTGCCCAGATGCCCAGGTGCAGAGACAATGGCCTGCTGGGACGGCGTCACAGGCTGTGAGCACTGGGCAGTGAGTTCTGCAGGGTCCTGGTGAGTGCAGGCCCCCGGGGGATGGGAGAAGCTGGTGATGGCTAGGACACCCTCCCTGCTGCTGCTTTTGCTCTTTCTTGTGACATCATAACCCACGTCCTTACCTGCCATGTTATTCATTGTTACCCCTATCCCTGCTGGGAGTGGGCGCCTTAAGGCAGCCACCTTGAGTTCTCTTTGTCCTTCTGACAGAGGGTGGTGCGCAGCCCTGACCCCGCTGTGGGCTAAATGAAGGAAGGTGTGGTCTGCCTTTCTGTGTTTCACTCCTGGGTGATCCTAACCCAGCCCAGGAGCCTCCTTGTCCTGAGACGCCATCCTTGGAGAGGTACCAGGGTGATGATTCTCTGTGAGAAGGCTTACTCCATGCGCTTCCCACTGGGAGTTGTATTTGCAGCATGCGCTCCTGTGTAATTGAACCATGTGTGACAACACCCCCATCATCTCTGGCGGTTTATTTTATTTTTGGCTAAATCTCCCTTCTCGTTGGTTGGCTTCACTGTGAACATTTGCCAGGGTTCCGTCTTGGGGTCTCTGCTCTCCTGTGCCGTCTTTGCTTTCGCTGTTGCCTCTCTGCAGGTGACTTCTGCCTTCCCTCTCCCACCTGGAAGTCTTGCCCGAGTCTCACATGAACTGAACCCGGGCTTCTTGGCCTGCCCTTGGTTTTTCTTACCCCTTGCCAAGCTTCTGTGGAGTCCCTGCGTGGACATGCAGCAGGCGCCCCACAGCGACCTTGCCGTTCTCGGGGGCACCTTCCCCTGCTCTCCTGAACCCAAGGGTGCTGACTTTGCACTTCAGCTTTGGAGCTGAAACCTGTTGTTGCTGTCAAGAGGACATGGAACCTCAATTTCTGTTTTTTTGTGGGTTCAAAAGAATTCTGTGACTCTGTTGGTGATGTCATTGCATTGAGAGACAGGATCCAAGCAGCCGTGCTCGTCTCTGTTTTAGAAGATTGTGGCACCTACCCCAGTCCTCAGCTCTTGGTGCCTGGCTTTGTAGTGAACAGATACAGTTTTTAAAAGATGGTGATTGTTGTTAGGTGCTCTTGAGTCGGGTCCAACTCATACTGACCTTCATAGGGTTTTCAATGGGTGGCTGTTTCAGGGTTGTTTCGGGAGTGGATTGCTTCATCCTTCTCCCATTAAAAGACAATAGGCTTTAAAAATAATAACAGAAGTATGCTGATTATTAAATAATTTGGAAAATAAAAACAAAAAGATGCCTGACTTGGCAACCACCATTCCCTTGTGAGATTTTTCTAGTTTTTTGTACAATAAATGTATTGTATATGTATTTGGAAACATAATACTTTTACAATTAATATATATTGACCATTTCTCCTGGCAGTACAATTCTTGGAAAACACAGTTTTCGCCATGGCCTAATATCTCATCAGTCATAGCTAACCATTTGTCTATTATTAGGAATCCAGACTAGTTTTAATTCTTCCCCAAATGGAACATTGGTGAATATCTTCCCACATAAGTACGGCCAACTCATAATTTCCTTTAGGGTGTATTTCTAGAAATTAATTTACTGGGCTTGAAGATGTCACTATTTTCAAGTGTCTTTGAACTGCATTGTTATAAGCACTCAGGTTAAATACAGTATTTCCTTAAATTACTATAATAAAGTTGCTGTTCTTGGTTAGCATGTGTGGAGTCAGGAAGTTTATAGGAAACTCAATGAGTAAGTGAGTACAATGAGTAAATGAGTGGATGGAAGGAGCATCATTCTGGGAGGAGGTAAGGTTGTTTGAACTCCCTAGTGCTTTCCATGTGCAGTCAAGATTTGGATACGGTTCAATACTCCACTCTTTGCATTTGGAATTCTATTTTTTGAGTTTCATCTGTAGTTTCTGCTGAGTGATTTCTTGGTGGTGGTTAATGGTGACTAAAGAGAACATCCTTTGTTCACTTTTCCTGTTCCAGGCATGTTTAGTCCTTCCTGTAGTCTCAGAGGGAACTGTTCCCTTCCCCATTTTAAGAACTAGGGATCCTCCTTTGTCTGCCCCAAGTCACACAGGAAGGGCGAGCAGCAGGGGCTGAGCCTAGTGAGGCCAAGCCTCATCTCTTTCATAATATGATTTGTTCAAGTTTTTTCTTTCTTCTTACTTTCTGGTTTGAAGAAAACATCTTTCTTTACCATGGTGTGCTACCTTCCTACAGACCCAGAGGCACCAAGCCACCATGCACTGAACCCTGAGCCAAAACAAACCTTTTCTCTTTGTAAGTTGATTATCCCAGGTATTTTGTGATAGTAATGGGAGACTGACTAACATAGGGAGAAAAGTAATTGGAGTGTCAACCTGCATCAGAGGCACTTAAAGTGAATAGAAATTTACCTTTGGAGCCCCATTTGGAATCTCCTCATCTCTAACCAAATCCTTTTACTTTCAGATATCAGGACAGGGAGTACTTAGAAACAGTTTGCCCCCATACACCAAATTTGACCTTTGGGAAGTCTGAACACATCCTTAAGATTTTCTTATAAGGCACCTGGAGAAGGATGTGCCTTTTTTTTAGTTTGTTCATGTTGTTATCCATGAGTGAATATTTGGAAAATGATAACAATAGGTAATGGCCCTGAAGAAGATTAACATTTATGTAAGTGTTGAAAATCATTTCAAGATGTTATTTGCTTTTTAATTAAAAGTATTTTCAGGGGACCAACTTCTCAGACTTTTTAGGCAGTGTCAGGGGAGGGAACAGGGCTACATGGTGTCTAGCATGGTGCATCTAGTCTCCGTGGGGAAGGCCATGTCTCTTTGAGGTTTGGGGAAGCTCTACTTATAGTGAAAGTTTCTCCTTCTGAATGGTTCTTCAGGAATTTGGGTCTAAAGTGTTGCCCAAGGGCCATGTGCTAAATAAAGGCTTGGTTTCCAGCCTGTGGCACTACTGGGAGGTGGTGGGACCTTTAAGAGGTTGGGCCTATTGGGAGGAAGTGAGGTACCTGGGGGTGTGCCCTTGGGAATCCAGCCCCTCCTCTTCCTCTCCCACTTTGCTTCTCACTATCATAAAGTGAGCAGGTTGCCCTGTGTGGTGCTGCTTTTCCACAGACCCAAAGGTACAGGGCCGAGTGACGGTGGACTGAAGCCACAAGCAAAATAAACCTTTCCTCCTTTGATGTTTATTGTCCTAGGTACTTAGTCACAGCAAGAGAAACTTGATAGACACAGGGAGCGGAGCAGCTGGAGAGTCAGTAGGCCACGTTGGAAGGCCCCATCTCTCACCCCCAGCTGGCCGTGTGGCCTGGGCACGTGGCTCATAACTTGGTTGGGACTTCCTTTTCTCCTCTGGAGATTCATCAGTGTTAAGCACTCTGAAGCTTCTCTGAAATGGTCCTTTGACCATTTTTACTCTTCGGTCAGAGGTATCCCACAATGAAGGTTTTCTAAAAAGCTGATTTTTGTTTTATAGCAGTTTCTCATAATTTGAGTTTTTCTGTACTGTATTTTAAAAATTGTAGTAGCATTTGCTTTATCAAGTGAAAGTACTGTTAAATTGCTTTCCAGAGATAATTCTAGGGAAAATCTTAAAGAATTTGCCAGCAGATCACCACAGAAATCTTTACCTAACTCTCTCAGTATGCTTTAAGTCATCTAGAAATTTTCTCACTGAGATTTGGATATGCACAAAGCTTAAATTAAAAAAAGATCACAAATTGTTGAAAAAAAAAATCCCTATTCATGGAGTAAAGCCCACAAGGACAGAGCCCAGGCCTGCATAAGTGGGCATAGTTCTCACCCCAGTGCCTCTCATTAAACAGGAGCTTAATAAATGCTTCCTAAGTAAGAGAGGCCTGCAGCTGTACCACTGTGGTGTCTGATTCTGTCAGATCTCAAGAGCTAAGCAGGGTTGGACCTGGTTAATACTTGGATGGGAGACTGCCTGGGAACACCAGGTGCTGTAGGCTTGGAAGAAGGACCTGGCAATGGACTCCCAAAAAACAGTCAGCCGTTGAAAACCCTATGAATAGCAGAGAAGCACGACAGTCGTGTTTCACCTGTTATACATAGGGTCACTGTGAGTTGGACACCGATTCAACAGCACCTAACAACAACCACTAAGGGAGGAGCTGGAGTTTAGCTCAGTTGGTAGAGTGCTACTCTGCATTTCCTGAGGACCTGGGTTCGATCCCCAATACCTCAAAAATGAAAGAGGATATGGAAGTCCACTCCCTCCCCCAGACAAACAAGGAAGCAAGCAAACAAAAACAATCATGAAACAATGGGCCATTGAAAACCCTATGAGGGTGGCTATTAGTCGGACACAACTCCACAGCACCTAACAACAACTAAGAGGAAATTGCAGACACATGTTTTGACAAACTTTTCTCCTTTCTTATCTTTTTTTTTTTTTAAAAAAAAACTAAATAAACTTAAAACCCACACATAGGATAGAAAGATTGTTTATTTGTTGCCTCCATCCAAAGATGGACTTGATCCTAAGTGAAACAGGAACCAAGGCCCCCACGATGTGTGCTTCTCCTGTTCAAATTGTATAGACAGACAGCACACAGTGCTGGCCTTTGGCAGGGGGGCATCTCAGCAGTTTTAGAAGTGGTAGCCTAAGAGAAGTCATGAATTGTGTGTGTCTGTGTTTGTGGGAAGATACCCTGAGGGGAGACCAAGGAGTCTGTTCTCACCCAGGCTTGTAACTGGTGGGCAGGGTTGAATGAAGGAAGGAAAGCTGAAGTATGGGGTGAGTAGAGATTGGGCTGGGGATAGAAAGGGATCTAGTTGCCAGGGGGTAATTTTCATTGTCATTTGCCAAAAAAAAAAAAAAAAAAAAAAAAAGTGTGTGTGTGTGTAATTAATGTATATATGTAAATTATGTATATATTAGTGCCAGGCATGGCACAGTGTCAGGGAGTGTTTCTTCTGTTGAACATAGTGTCACTATGAGTTGGCCTAAAACAACAATGTATATATAATGTATGTATAAATAGTGGCCATGAATTTCTCTCATGTAAATGCCCAAGTACTGACGGTGTTCTTTCTGCTATTCCCTATTCACCAGAAGGGACCCAGGAAAGCCCAGGAACTGTGCCTTCTCCACTCCCGCTCAGCCCTTACATGAGTGGACTCTCCCCTCGTCCCTGGGCTCATGTTTTTCTACTTTAGCTAACGCAGATACCTGAAGGATGAAAGGTAGGAGCAGTGTGACCCCAGCTGCAGTCATTTCCCACACATTAGCCATGCGAGGCTGGGATGTCTACCCAGCTGGGGACATGGGCATAGTGCTGGAGGCATTGACAGAGCCTGCTTCAGGAGGTGATCAAAAGCAGCCACACACTAAGCCCTGGGCAAGGTGTCTGGTGAGCAGGGCAGCCAGATACTCCTAATGGTAGGCGGTGCTACTTTTGTGGCCCTGGATTCTTTGTCACCTGGCAGTTTTCTGGTTTTTTTATTTTTATTTTTTTGATCAAACCAGATTCCAACACTGAGTATCTTTTTCTTCTCCTTTTTCTTTTTAAGAACAAAATGCTTGGCAAGTAGTTCTATACAGATTGACTGTTTTTATGTTAATTCATCGTGACTGAGACAAAGCTGGAGCAGGCTCTGGTGGGAAATTGACAGGCCAGCTCAGCTCACACCCGTCTGCTTCTCCTGGAAATGGGCTCAGGGCACTGCCCTTCAGTGGGGTTTGGGCACAAAGGGATCTGGAGCTGCCTGAGCCTCTGGTTTCTTTGTGTGTCGAAGCCTGTGGCATCAACTGTGTGACATGCTGGTCCCAGCCATGAGGTCTCTCATCTAACACCCACCCCCCAGGCTGGCTGGAGGCAAATTCAAGCCGTGCAACCTCATGCTAATGTCACAACATGTGTGACCCCCTGCCCGGTCCTGACCTTCCCATGGGCAGTAGGGTTGGTGTTAGTGAGAGCAATGTGTCTCCCGGCCTGTGGCTGCAGCCTGGCTCCCCACCTTCCCCTGGAGGGCGGTTGTGCCTAGAGTGAGGAGGAGATGGTTGGGGAGGGGCAGCTGACTGCAAGCTGTTCCTCAGCAGCCTGCCTTCTGCCGTGGGTGCTCCTGACTGACAGTAGCAACGTTTAAAAAACAAAGCACAGAGGGAGAGCTGTGCCAGCAGCCTGTTCAATCTGTTCCCTGAGGCCGGAGGACGCCCCCTGGGCAGGCTGCATTTCCAAGCTGAGCCCCTGTGGACCTTCCTTTCCCCGGCCTGAGGCTCCTGGTGCCCTCCCATGTAGGTGCAAGGCAGACAGTGCCTTCTGAAGGGGGCGGGCAGCCTGGGAGAGTGACCCAGAGGGGACTGGGGACACCAAGCCAGTCTGCAACAAAACTGAGGCTATGCTAAGCATGGTGGTGTGGGCTCACTTCATTTCTTAGTGATTTCTGAACCTATCTTTTCTCTTTTTTCCAGGGATCTAGTTATCTTCACAGACATTGAAGAAAATGCTATCTCAGAGTAGTTATGTCATTGGGTTTAGGGGTGCTGTACCCCACTGTTGCTGCTGGCCCTGAGGAGTGCCCTCTCTCTCGGGACCTCCAGTCAAGGGAGGTGCTGGGGTCCTTGTCTCACTCACCAAAGAGAATTTCAGGAAGAAACAGAGAAGTGGAACAGAGTTTCGAGTTTATTAGACAAAACGTAAGAGATAGTCCACACTTCAGGGTGAGCGCGGGCGTCTTAGAGAGAGGTGCCCCTGGTTGTCTTCACAATGGGTATATGTATGATTTGGGGCTTTTGAAGTTACATTGCTCAGTGGGGTCCCGGGAGATGTCTGTTATAGATGTACAGATTGGAAAAGGAGCATTGTTAGAATGCCTAGATTGAGACAGTTAAGGAAATTCCTATTATATATAGTCTTAAGGAAATTCCCTAGGTCTGTTTAACGACAGTCTGTAATCTGGTTCAGTGAGATTCTTGGGGAAGGCCTGGTTTCTGGGCAGGCACTTCTCACAGCAGCTTCTCTTCTTTTGATTGTGCCTGAACTGTCGGCTGATAGACTCAGAACAAGGCCCAGGATGAGAGAAGCCCTTTCCTTCCCATGTCTCCCCAATTTTCCTGTCTTTCTAGCCTGCCCCAATTATATTAGTTTTCTTGGGCTTCTGTAACATTTGCCCGCAAACCTGGTGGCATGGAGCAATAGAAGTTTATTCTTCCACTGTTCCGCAGGCCAGAAGCCCAGACTCAAGGTGGCCACAGGGTGGTTAGTTCCTTCAGGATGGAGAATCGGTGCCTCTCTGTAGTTTCTGGTGGCTGCTGCTGATCTCTGGTGCTCCCTGTGTTGTAGATGCAGCAGCCAGTCTTTCTTTTCCTTTTCTCCTCTAAGAACACTTGCCATTGGTGTTAGGACTCACCTTCATTTAGGTGATGTGTCAAGACTCTTAATTACCCCTACAAAGGCATAGCTGCCCTGGTGCACTTATCTTTAGAGGGGTCTTCAGCCTTCGACCTTGTGTGTTTCTCTGAAGTGATATGTTCTTTACATTTGGTGACTGTGACATAACCCATTGTCCCATCCTCATGACACATCCACCTGGTACACGTTTGAAAACACATACAGGGTTTGTTAGTGTCTTACTCTTAAGGTTAACAGGGTCGCACTGAACTTTGGTCTCTTAGGAATGTGGGCCCCATGGTGTGGGCAGTCAGGTCTCCAGTGGAACCTTCTGGATAATCTCTTATCTTGCAGCCCTGGGCCTGATCCTCCTCCTCTCTGTGTGTCATTTGAACACACAACGTCAGGCCTTTCTGTTCTTGGTACCTGCCGCCTCCTTTTACATCCGGTTGGTTTATTCATAGCCACCCTACTCAGGGACGTATTCGTGCAGGGCTTTGGAGAAGGTATTAGTGACAGAAACAGAGCAGTCACACACACCTACCCGACTTCCTAAAATGGATTAGAAGTAGCTTCATATTATACACTCCTTTCCTTTATATATCCATCGCCTCATTCACTTGGTGGCCCCTTTCCCTCTGACTTTCACTGTGTAGCATGGCCTCTGCAGGTTCAGTGTGCTCCCTTTAACTATAATTAACTGTATTCTCTTTTGGATATTCAAATTGGCACAACTTGGTCTGTGATGCTGCTTTTAAATGCCCTACCACTCTACCCCAGACCTTTGGGAGCTGTCTTCTCTTCCTCAAAGCCTGGTAGTGCAGGCCACGTGGTTTTTCCCACTCCAGGACATGGACACAGCAACTCTCCAAGGGGTCTTGGGGAAGTCTAAACCAAATCTTGGCACCATGATGCCCATGTGCTGGCAGTGGGGGTGGGGAGAAGCGGGATGCCATCCTTGTCAGGCAACTTCAGTGACAGACCTGGAAATAGTATTTCTTTTTAACATGAAGAAGTCACATTGGTGTTTTTCATTTTAAACCTTACTTTTTCTGGTCATTTTTTATTTTATTATTGAAGCTTTTCAATTTGTTTTCTCTATACCATGCCAAGTTGAGTTTTTATCTCCTTTCATTGTACCTCTTCTTTTTTTCCCTCCTTTCACATTTCATTTGCAAATACCCTGTGGATGTTTTTCAATCACTGATGAAGTAGAAAAGCTTAGAGGGTGGACAGGTTTATATCAGTTGCTCTTGGAATTTGCTGTGTGATCCTGGGCAAGTGATGTAAAGCATCTTAGCCCTTGTCCTTGTCTATACAATGGGGAGTAAGTAGTTTGCAAGAGTCTGAGGATTAAGTGAGGTGTAAAGTACTGAATGGGAGAAGGACCTAGCAGTCTACTCCTAAAACAATTCACCATTGAAAACCCTGTGAATAGCAGAGAAACACTGACATAGTGCCAGGCATGGCACAATGTCGGGGAGTGTTTTGTTCTCTTGTATTTAACGTCCCTATGATTTGGACTAGACTCCATAGCACCTAACAACAACAAAGTACTGAATGTGCAAAACACAACCACCTTTTCCTAAATGGTGTGGTTGAAGATATAGGTTACTGCGGTGGCTGCCTGGGTGTCCATGCGGCTCCTCTGGGGCTACTCAAGGGACCTGTCCCTCTCACTGGCTCTCCAGCATGGGCAGTGGTGGGAAGAGTCTGATCACGGTTGGGAGGAGCTGGTTCAAGCCTGGGCCAAGGGAGGGGTGTGGCTCAGGAGTGTCGGGACATTTGGGTGGACTAGAAGCCAGAAACACCTGGATTTTCATCTTAGAATCATCTCTATAGAGATGTGGATAAGTTATTTTCTCCTCCTGAGCCTGGAAAATAGAAGCATTGGTGTAGACATTCACTTCAAAATTGCTTGGAGGCCCATAAAATTCACTCATAAGTGATGCTGTTTTTAGTTTTTGCCTATCAACACACAGTTTTGCTTCTTTTGCAATTTCTTAAAAAGCAAAATGGATATATGCAGCCTTTGAACTTAATGTAAGTGGTGTTCAGTGATACAATACTGTTAAGAAATATTCCCTCCCCTCACCCAGCCCATCACTTCTGCTCTATTCATTACTGTGAACTCAATGCCTTTGATTAAATATGCTGGGGAAAGCTTATAAATGGTGTTTCTACCTCATTTTCCTAATTATAGCTAGAGATTTGTTCTCTCTTTTTAATTGCTTATTTCCTTTTTTTTTTAATAAAGAATTAAGAGCGACGAAGATAATAGCTAACATTTATTGCAAACTGACTTTGTCCCAGGTCCCGTGTTAAGTGCTGTGCTATGCATTAATTAACTAAAGCCCTGCCCATCTCTGTCCTGTGTACTGTAATCACCCCCATGCCGCAGATGAGACTAATGTGGCTCACAAGGTCAGAGATGTTGATCAAGGAGCCTGAATCCAACCTCAGGCCATCTGATTCCAAAAGCTCATCCTCTTAACTATGAAATTACAGTACCATCCTTCCAACCATTATTTTTTATTTGTTTTTATGGGTGATGGACTATGAATAAAATATTAAAGAGATTCATAGCACTGTAAGGCAGATGCAACAAGCCTTGTTTAAGGGGTTTCTGGCTTCATCTGACTTCCCCGTGATGCTTTGAGGAGCTTGCATTTCTTGTTCCTTGATTCAATCTTCTCTTTCTGAATTCATATTGGACCTCCCCTCCCAGGCATAATGGATTGAATGGGCTGTTTTTTGAGAAGTCTGTTTACTGCCGGCTTGATTATTTATGAGGCCGATCATCATCTTTTTAGGAATACCTTAAAGAATTTCCAACAAACAAATACTCAGAAAATCTGGGGATACTAGCCTGTGGCCACCTGTCCTGGGGAATGACATCTGAGAGGGCCCTCCAAGGTGGCTGAGAGGTGCCATCCGTTGCTGGGGGAGAGATGATAAAGGACCAGAGGGAGACATGAGATATGTTCAGATCACAGGGGCAGTTACAGAGGGAACTAAAATCATTGTCTGCTGATACTAAGTAGTCAGACGTCCAAGAAAACTTAAATGCAAATCCAGGTTGGGGATAAGGATTAGAGTATGTGAGGGAGGCTATGGGTCTCATCTCTACTTTGACCAGGAAGAATTTGGAGTTGGATCCAGGACACCTTGGTGGGAGAGGGATGCTTAGAGACACCTGGCCTCCAGGGTGTTGGTGACAGGTGGAGGGCAACATGGCTGGGGTAATGCGGTTCCTTTGTTGCCTACAACTTTTGAACTTTTCCAAAACCCTGTTAACAACTTGAGCCACGATTTATCACCTGTGTAAGTGGTTCCTCTGCCCCACGTGGTGGTTTCCTGCCTCCTTGTGCTTGGAGTTCCTGCCTTAGGTTCCCATTGCCCTTCTGGGATATGAGGGGGCTCTGCAAATTGACAGTGCTAAAGGAGAAGGAATTCTGCAGCCCACAAGCAGCAGGACCTGCTTTCATGGTGTAGAGGCTGGGTCACCTGGGCTGGTGGGAAGGTCTGCTTGTGGCATCCTGCACCAGTGTGCAAGCAAGGCCTGGTGAAGAGAGCCAGGCACTGCTCTAAAGGAAGGAGAGGGCACCCCAGAGCCACGAGTAGCTTCTGGAACAGAGGCAGGGGACAGCAAACCAGCCTCGTGGAACTTATAACATTACGGGCTCTTCAGCTTCCAGTGATTTAGGAAGGTTGAGATAGATTTGAGCAAAGAATAGATTCTGTCCAAGATACTATGTATAGGATTTGTGTATGTGTTCAAGTGTATAGTTTTCCTTTTAATTTTCTACTATATATACACATATACGTATCTTATATATATGTATATACATAACTATATATGTATATGTGTGTATGTGTACGTGTGTGCGTGTATGTATATTGCTTCTCAGTATCTGTCAGTTCTGTATCTCTGCATTTAATCAACTGTGGGTTGAAAATTATCCCCCATTTGTGTCTGTACTGAGCATGTGCATACTTTTTTGTTATTAGTCCCTAGACAATGCAATATAACAACTATACAGCATTTGCTCTGCATTATAAGTAATCTAGAAGCAATTTAAAGTATATGGGAGAATATCCATTGGTTATATGCAACTATGACATCCTTTTATATAAGGACCTTTAGCATGTGAAGATTTTGGCATCCATGGGTGTCCTCGAACCAATACCCTGTGGATACCTGTGGATAGCCTGTGGCCACCTGTCCTGGGGAATGACATCTGAGAGGGCCCTCCAAGGTGGCTGAGAGGTGCCATCCAGCATGCATGGCAGCATGCATATGCTGCCACTGACAACAGATATTATGGTACCCAGCAAACAAGACAGTGAAGTAAGTAATTTGGTGTAGGGCAGGGTTTTCAACCAGACATTTAGCAATATCTGGAGACATTTTTCACTGTCATATTCTGAGGTTGGAGGAAGGCGCTACTGGCATTTAGTGAGTACCGGCCAGGGATACCGCAAAACATCTTGCAGCACCAAGGACAGCCTTCCACAGCAGAGAATTATCTAACCTTGATGTTGAGAAATTACATTGGGGTGGAGTTTAACCTAGCAAGTCTAAATTTTGTCTATCCAGTATTTCATTTCATTTTTATAGTGAAGCATTTTAAACATGTCAAATACTTGGAGCTAATCAATGTTAAGCCATATTTTTCATGGAAATAAGATGTTATATTTTTTTTCTTTTTTTTCCCCATTATCGATGGATGAACATGCTAGGCAAATGCTCTACCACTGAGCCAATGCCCCTAGCCCCCTTTTTACCTTTTTTGCCATACTGGGGTTTGAACTAAGGGCCTTGTGGTTGCATGCTTTGCAAGTGCTGTACTGCTGAGCTGCACCCCCAGTCCATTTTTTTACTTTTTGAGATAGGGTCTCGCTAAGTTACGCAGACTGCCTCTGGTCTCAAACTTGTGATTCTCCTGCCTTTGCCTCCTGAGTCTCTGGGATAATAGGTGTGCGCCACCGCACCCAGCTGGTCCCCCCTTTTGTCTTTTATTTTGAAACAAGGACTTGCTAAGTTGTGCAAGCTGCCTTTGGCCTCGAACTTGCAATCTTTCTGCCTCTGCCTCTTGAGCTGCTGGGATTACAGGCATGTGCTGCAGTGCCTATTTTATATGTGCATTTATAAGAACACTTTCAAAGCCCCATTCCCTTACTCCTTCCCCAGAGCCAGCCTCCTTCCTGCAGGTGGGCTGATTCTTTCACAAGTGCATGTTTTTACTCTAGTTACACATCCAAAAGTCCTTGAAACAGTGTATTGTATCACATGAGCCCTTTATGGTAGCATTCTCTTCTATTTGTATGTTGCATGCTATTTTTTCACAGAAGGCATGAGTATAGAATAGTACTCTATCGAAGTGAAATGTTTCCATTTTCAGAGTAATTTTCATTTTTAAGGTAGTGATTCAGATTTTTAAGAAGGGCTGTTTAATGTTTTATATCAAGTTGAGGAAAGAAAACTGAAAGTAATGGTTTGCAAATTTTAAAAGGTAGCATGTTTTGAATGCAGAAAATGTTTTCTGTAGCAACCCAGAATTGAGCACATAAATGTAGCCTTCCATTTGTGGGCAGTGATGATGGTGCTAAGCCCCTGGTTTCCCACCTGCCTGCACCCTCCCTTCTCCCTGTATGACACCTTGCAGCCTCTGCTCCCAGCACCCTTGGAAGACATTTCCTCCATCTTTGCATCATTTTTCAGAGCCGGCCAGTTTCTATGGCAACGGTTAGATTGAAAGATGATCGGCAAGCAGGAGGCAAGGCTGAAGTGAGATGGCCGGGTGGTGGTGTGTGTCTCTGACGTCACCCTCCAGGCGTCTGGATAGGATGGTTCTGGCTACTCCCATTCAGGGTTGCTGTCCAGTGCTGCTTTATTAGCAGGGCTGCCAGGGTCTCCGTAGCTCTGCAAATTGCCTCCCTTTCTTCTCCTCTGCTCGCTCCCCACCCCAAAGATTTTTTTTTTTCTTTTTCCACTCTCTCTTTTCTGTTTTGGCTCCAGACTGTCATTTAAGAATGCACAGCCTAATTCTGGTATGTTTCGGGATGCTCCTCTGCCCAGTGTTCTGGAAGGGCAGGGAGCCATGGCAGTGTTTCACTTGATGTTGATGGCGCTGTGAAGTTCATTCTTTCCTTGCAAGAATACTGACTATGCAGAAATTTATCGAAGCGGATTATTATGAACTAGACTGGTATTATGAAGAATGCTCAGACGGTAATTATGGACCCTGGAAAATAGAGTGGGAATTCATAGGGGCATTCTCTCTGGGAGGGGTGTCCTGAAACCTCTCTGGGGAGATGGACAGACAGCGGGGCACTGGAACTAGCACCACGAGCAGGCATGCTTGGCTCTGGGCACTGTGGAGGAGGTGGCAGGTGGGCAGGGCTCCTGGCGGTGAGGACTCCTTTGCGGCATGCACGGTCACTTGCTCAGAGTGGAGAGATGGCTTTAGTGTGCTGGGGCTTGCAAGTGTGATTCTTCTATCGGACTGAATTCCCTGGTGTGAGGTGCGAGTGGGTCACCAATGCATGTGTGTGCACAAGTGGAAATGTGAGCGTTGTGTTTTGTGCTGTCAGAGGGGTCAGGAGCTGGCGGCTGGAATAGAGTGTCCGGGAGGTGGCTTCTTGGACTGTCAGCAGCAGGCCTGGAAGAACTTGCCCTTTCCCAAGCCAGACCTGGGGGCCGTGGCGGCACCTGGGGAAAGGCAGAAGCAGCTTCCCACTTAGCGGGTGATTTGAATGCGTTATGCTCCCTGCATCCAGCAGAGATTAGGGGTGGTGTGGGGGGGTGGGTGTTGCCAGGTCACTGTCTTGGTTTATGCAGAGGGTGTGGCACATTCCAGAGGAGGCTGTGTGGAGGCTGAGTTGTGTGGCTGGATAGGTATCAGGAGGTTTCAGGACCAGGGAAAATGAGGTGCATACTGAGAGGGGTCACAGGGGAAGGGGCTCAGTCTCCTGTAGTCTTGGGCATTGATGTTATATATTACGTGGTTAATCTGTCATGTTTAATTTTTTGAAAATAACACTTAAATCACATACTTTACCAAAAAAAAGGACACAATTAAAATATACACTCTGAGAGTCTGTTCCCCAGGGGTATGTTCCCAGCCCCACACAGGCTGTTAATAGGTAAGGTTACTGCTTTTTAATTGACTCAGAAGTTTCAGATCACTCTAACTGTGACTACATTTGATTAGCCTGAATGATGTAACAGGCTGGGAGCTGACCTAGTTAGTATGCTGGAGAACTGCATAATTATCTCCTATCTGCAGATATTTACCTTGACCATGGGCTACAGCAGAGAAGCTAAGAGATTTTCTCAGGGTATGGCACTTATATGTGCCAAGAAACTTTGTCAGATCTCCAGCATTACATGAAGATGTTGTCATGTGGGTCTGTGGGCATTTTGGGCATCTTGAATATGAGGATAATGGGCAGTTTCCAGGGTCTTAAAGGGAAAAGATGAATGAATTCATTTTTCTTTTGGATATATTAATTTTTGAAGCAAGTTCTCATCCTGTTACCTGACTCCAAGAGGCAATTATGGGGATGCTCCGTTTTGGAAACCATCATTGCCCCCTTGTAGTTTCCTAGGTGATTTCTGGCTCATTGAACCCTCCATAAGTTTTTTAAAGTAAGTGATTAAAACATCCTCAGTGTCCCATTGGATTAAGGAGTACTGGTTCAAACAGAGTGCCTGTCACATGGATTGTGGGCAAACTGGGTGTGGCCCTGGTTCCTGGGAATGCCATCCTAGAAGCAGGGAGGAAGACTTCCTAGTGTCTGGCCCCAGTTGCTGTGCCATCCACTTGGTTGTCTTACACATTGAAGTAAAGCCAGCCACTTGCTGTGGTGAACCTGCAGGGAGAGAGGAGGCTTGTTCTCATCTAGGTGTCCATCAGAAGGATTCTCTTACTCATCGGTTCTCAGTGGAGGCTTGTGGCCCTGGGGCACCCTGAGTTCTCCTTTTCCAGGAGAAAAGGAAAATGGAAGAGGAGATAGTTGGTCCACCTAAGGTATTTCATAATCCCATGTAAAGCTAGGTAGCAAAACCGAGGGACCAGAAATTGTCCTGTTTAGGAAACCCATAAAAGGGGGAGTTCATGAATCTGCTAATTTTGTGGTTCTTTGTTTACACATTTCTAACTATTTGGGTTCTTTCCTGGCTTCAGGCAAGTTAGTCTGGAAATAAAATTTGCTTCTGTTTATATGGATCTTTTCAATTGCAAATCAGTGGACTTATAACCTTGGTTTGTCTCTCTTATCATTTGGCATTTAAATGAACGGCTATTGAAAGAAACTTCTGAGGAACTTTCCATGCTAATAACAAAGGCGAGTCAAATGTTTTGAAAAAGATGCAAAATCATCATTTATGTCAGAGTTACTGACTCACCCATAAAATTGCAGCATTAGCACTGAGAAAGCAACATGGGCAGATGGGAATATTGATTGCAGGGCAACTAAGACCCCTCTCTAAGAGCTGGAATTAAGGAATTGGAACTGGGTATGAAACTCAGGTTTCAGAAACTGCCAGTGCCAGTGGAGTCAGTGCCAGGCACCAGGGCTGGAGAATCCTTCTTTTGGTCAGTCTCAAAAGCTTACATTGGCTACACTGGTCGGTGAAAATAAAAAGTGTGCTTATAAAGAACATGAGATCAGCTGGGAGTGGAGGCACACGCCTGTAATCCCAGTGACTCTGGAGGCAGAGGCAGGAGGATCACAAGTTCGAGACCAGAGGTAGTCTGTGTAATTTAGTGAGACCCTGTCTCAAAAAGTAAAAAAATGGGCTGGGGGTGCAGTTCAGTGGTCTATCACTTGCAGAGCATGCAAGCGTGAGGCCCTGGGTTCAACCCCCAGTACCAAAAAAAAAAAAAAAAAAAAAAAAAGAGACCTTTTTAATTTTTAAAAGGCTTGGGTTCAAGTACATGCCCTTAAAAAATCAGGTCACCTTCTCGTAGTTATTCTAGGAAGAAGGTAGAATGGCTGAAAGAGCGCTGGCCTGAAGTCTGTTTTTGAGGCCTGTTTTGTGTACCATGTGGCCACATGGTTAGTTAGGGCAGGTCCTGGGACCTCTGCAAGCCTCTGTAAACCCAGATTCCCCATCTGGAAATGGGCTTGATCATCCTTATTAGGGCCTTTGAGAAAGAGTAGAAAGCGTGCACAGAAAGTAAAAGTTCTTTGTGAGCAGAAAAAAGCGAGGCCAGTGCTTAATTTTATTTTCTCAGAAATAGTATTAGTTGTTAAGTTCTTTAAAAAAAAATCCTTTTGAAAGGCAAATGGCTTCTTGAACAAGGTACAGTACTGTGGTCACCTGTTTCTTCCAGCAGTTTCTTTTGTAATCAGACTTGTTCTCTGTCCACGCTTTCCCTTTTACAGTGTTACAGATTTGAGTGTCAGGGCTGGAGGTGGTGTCGTTTTCACACTGGTGTTATAAATGAGGACTCTTGAGTGGGCTGTGTAGAAGTTGCTCTTTGGACTTTACACTTCATGATGGAACTCCATAGCAGTAGGCAAAGGTGGTCTGGTGTTACTCACTTTATTTCAGTGACCTCTCCAATGTTACCCCAAAATGGGAGTGGCTGATTCCTGAGTGGAGTTTTGTTGTTGGCATTTTAAGCATAAATGGAGAACCCATTCCTAGATTTTTGAGATATTTTCCCTAATCCTCCTGTGCTTCGTTTCCTTGAGTGTCAGACATTACAAGCAGACTTCCGTTTTTCCATGTTGTGTTGATTGTGTGATATGTCCTTGGGAGTGGAGGGTGGCCTTTCTAGACACAGCACTCTCTTGAATGGCTGTTCCTGTGATGTTTTCTTAAAAAAGGAATTGCATGTACGTGGTTGTATAATGTACTGTTTTAGATAAATATAAGTTTCGATCACTAGGCTTAGTAGAGACAACGTCTTCCCTCAGATATAAAACTTGAGCACTAGGGGATTCACAAGAGGGCCAAAGCAAGCCCAGAGCCCAGGTTTTGGGGGCTTTGTGGTTGTCTTTAATTAACTACTTAAATGACATAATAAAGGTCCTCAGGGTCTTGGGGAAATGACTCTTCATAGTGGGCCGACCTAATTTGTAGGA
Source organism: Pedetes capensis (assembly GCA_007922755.1). Taxonomy (NCBI): domain Eukaryota; kingdom Metazoa; phylum Chordata; class Mammalia; order Rodentia; family Pedetidae; genus Pedetes; species Pedetes capensis. The sequence continues at coordinate 153,726 of VMDO01000973.1, forward strand.
GCAGAGACCATTGGGAGAGCAGAGCACAGCAGATGGGACTGGGAAAGAGGAGAGAAAGGTGCTTGTGCTGGTATAAATAAATGAATGGCTAAATCCATGGGAGCCGGGAAAAGTGTATTCCCAACAGTAGAAAGCCAGCCAAGAGCTGCAAGAGTCATGGAATGAGGAATTCACCATTTGCCATCCATCCTAATAACTGGTTCAGGGAAGAATCATCGAAACTAGTGGTCCCAAAGTATATCACCACCAGGCACTTTGTAACTACAAAGGGAAACATAGGAAGTTTGTGGGGAAGCTTGCCAGATGTCACTTCAGCCTTTTGGGCCCAGTGAGCACCAGCAGTAATGGGCCTAATCCACACAGATGCCTCCTGGGGAGATACACCGAAAAGATGGCAGCTCCACTTTTGTGGTGGTCTTGCCAAAACCCAGCCTACAGTAAGAAAACATCACCTCAGCCCAAAGTGGGGGGCATGCTACAAAATAAGTAGCCTGTATGTTCAAAAATATCCCCGCCTTGAGGTTCAGACACTCGGAACTGACCCAGATTACAGGAGACTAATGAGACCTGTCTGTAGTGCAATGCCCTGTCTTGGATTTCTTCTGCCTTAAAGGATATTTTGGGACAACTAAGACCTCAATAAGGACTGAGGATTAGATAGCACTGTTCCAGTGCTGAGGCAGGAAAACACAGATGTGGTAAAATATTAACCTTTGGGGAATCCAGATGAAAAGTATCTGGGAGCTTTTGTTCGTTTCTTATAACTGTTCTGTAAATCTCAGCTCTGTCCAAAGAAATGCAAAATATTCTCATTCCGTTTTGGCATTGGTATACAAGTGTTCATGTTAGGATTCTTTAAGGTATTCTGCATATATAAATATCTTCATAATAAAAAACTGGGTGAAGAATTTTAAATACTACCTCCTTAGTGTTTATTATGATATATATATTATGCACACATGCACGCGCGCGCGCGCACACACACACACACACACACACACACACAGTAGCTCAGTTAATAGAGTGCTTGCTCTGCTAACCCTGAGAGGCCCTGGGTTCAATCCTCAGCACTGCAAAATGGGAGACGGACCTGGCAGCCCACCCTCAAAACAATCCCTCAACCAGCCATTGGAAACCCTATGAGTAGCAGAGAAGCCAGGTACGGCACAGTGTTGGGGAGTGTTTCGTTCTGTTGTACATAGGGCCGCTATGAGTTGGACCCAACTTGATGGCACTTAACAAAAGCAACAACAACTATATACACACACACACGCACACACATATGACTTGGACATCATTTAAGGATGCCCTCCATTTGAATTAAAAGGTGAGTATAAACAGAATTGAAAGATGACTATAAACAACTCAGTTATGAGTAGTCACTTGAGAGAGAGTATTTTCAGATGTGTGAAATCAACTTTTATTTTCCTTTGTCTACATTGTGGCCCAGCAGGGTGGTCCTGTGCATCCTATAGTCTGTCTGATACTTGCTGAATGAATCATGTACAAGGTGGAGATTCTTCCTGCATTCCGTTCTGCTTTCCCAGAATTCAGATTAACCAGTCCTCTCATGTAGAGCCTGCAGCCGTACCACTGTGGCGTCAGATCTCAGAAGCTAAGCAGGGTTGGGCCTGGTTAGTACTTGGATGGGAAACCATCTGGGAATACCAGGTGCCGTAGGCTTGGGGGAAGGACCCTAGCAACCCACTCCCAAAAAACAATCAGCCATTGAAAACCCTATGAATAGCAGAGAAGCACGATAATGGTGTTTCACCTGCTATACATAGGGTTGCTATGAGTTGGACACTGAGATGGCATCTAACAACAGCAACTCATTTAGAAGACCTTGTACCTGAGCTCACTTTTTTTTTCCCGGAGGTACTAGGGTTGGATCCAGGGCCTCGTGCGCTTGCATGCTATACCACTGAGCTGTGCCCCCAGCCATTTTTGTAACTTTTGAGACAGGATCTTGCTAAATTACGCAGACTGCCTCTGGTCTTGAACTTGGGATCCTCCTGCCTTCACTTCTCGAGCTGCTGGGATTACAGGCTGCGCCACCACGCCTGCCTCTGAGCTCACTATTTTGAAGTTAACAAGCCTAATTTGATAAGTTTTATTGAGATTAAAGAAATAATATTTTACTGAATGTGTTTTTAAAAAACATTATATTTAAAGCTTATGCAGTTTTTCAAAATGTGATTTTTAGTTCCTTGCCCCTAAATTTCTTTTACACCTTTTTTTAAGAAGAAAAAAAAAACTCACATCTTTAACATAGTACAATGCACCATGTTTTAAGTTTGGCTAGAGAATTGATATGGCCCCTAGGTGTTAATTTTTAAATAAAATCTTTTTTTACATACTGGTTTTGTATCTAGAGGCATTTCTATATAATCTTTTGTTAGTCTTTATGGAGATAGCAATTCAACTTAGCAGACATTTTTAGCTACCTAAGCCGACTCCTCGACTCCTCGGCCCTAAGGACTCCAAGCTGAATGAGATATAGTCCCTGACCTTGTGCACGATCACCTTTTTGATAATCTTGCCTGTGCTAAAATCTTTCCCCTTGGTTACCTGGCAGTGACTCACAAGACAGGTAGAATAGTTCTCTTGGTGTGACTTTTAGGAGCAGAGAGACCTGTCACACTGTAGCTGGGAGATGGACAAAGGCCAGATATGCGAAGTGAGCTGTGATGCTCTGAGATGCTAGGGCTTGGGGCCATCGTTTGTGGGGTCTAATGGTAGGAATTACCACCCTCACTGCTACAGGCAAAATCGGATACAACAGAGGAATTGGTATCAGGATAGGAAGTTAAACTGTGGATTCTTTTTTCAGGTAACATTGCAGGCTGTTGGGCTTTAGATTTGTTTCTTGTCTTCTTCTAGCAATGGGAAGAGATCTTTATAAATTTGTGGAACAGATTAAGGGTGAGAGTAGGACTTGTAAAAGGCAGATTAATGAAGAGAAAATGCAGTATATTACCACAGAAAGACTGGGATGATTGAAGTTTCACACAGATAATGGTTCCCGCGTTGTTTCCCCTTTCGGGAGGACCGCTTCCTTCCCAATTCAGGATGTCACATCAGGCTGTTGTCACGGGCAGATTGGCCTTCGATTCCCAAGCATGTCCAGAGGAGGTGTCTCCTCTGAGGGCTGTTGGGCAATCCTTCACCAGGCCAACTCCTTCATTTGCACCTACCTGCAGATAGGTGCACCTGCTTGAGGCGCGGTTGGCATTTCCCCATGCTGCTGCCATGAAACTTCCAGGAAGCTACCATTCCTGCCACTCCCACGGGGGAGAAAATGTGGGGAGAGGAATCTGGAGCCAACCTAGGTTCTGTCCCTGCCCACCTGGCTCCCCTCTGAGTCACTGGCACCTGGCAGGGCATTCCTGTTCCAACAGGTGCTTCGCCCAGCCTTGCTCCTCCTCCCTGTGTGTGGGAGCCACTCCCCTGTGGGTCCTCTGGGAGATGCTGGGCCGGCTCTGTGCACAGCCCTCCACTCCAGCAGAGCCAGGGAGTGAACACAGCCCGGGCCAGGGCCCAGCCTGTGCCCCTTGGGCCTGGGCCCTGATGGCTCTTCTGGGCAGGTGGCCAAGAGCTCCCCCAAGGATGACCCCTTAGGACAATGTTTCAGCTTTGGGAAAACTTCAGCAATGTCCCTGAGGGATGGAGGAGGGGAAGAGGAATGTTTTGAATATGACTGCCAGCATGAAGAGAGGAAGCCCTCCCCCGAGCACCATGACTCCCTGGACCTCCTGGAAGAGGGTAAATTCTGCGCTTTGCTCGTGTTTGATCTCCTATTAGTGTCTAAGCAGCCTTAACTGGTCCACTTGTTTTACTGCAGTCTTGTATTTTTTTTTAAATTGAGGTGTTACTTAAAGGACACAGACATGTGAGCAGCTTGACGTCCACGTAGATCCCTACCCTGACAAGCAGCACCTCTGAATCCTAGCACCGCCTCGTACCCCTTTCTGGTTTACCCCCACCTCCCCAGGAACCATTGTTCTGACTCCGTCACCTAGGATTTGCCTTGCCACTTCCTGATCTGTGTAAGCGGAATCAAACAATGTGAATTATTTCCAGTCTGGCTTCTGTTGCTTAACTAAGGTCTTTGAAGTTCACCCAGGTTGTTACAGGTCTCACTTGTTGTGTTTTCCTCTGTGGCGTTCTAGTTTTCTGTTTTAAGAGTTTCCGGTGTTTTAGTCTGGCCCAATGGGTTTAGTAAGTTAATGGACAAGAGAATGAATCATCATTCAATACAGCATGTTTTTATGTCAACAGTGTTTATTCTCAAAATTATGAACCACCAATTTGAAATAGGATTTTTTTTTTTTTTAAACAAGAAATATTTCATACAGAAAAGCCCCAGGGCTGACATTGAAACTACCTGGGAGCCCACAGGAGGCTCTGCCCCTTGGTAGCTCAGTGCAGATGGTGCCCAGATGCTGGTGGGAGGTTTGTGGTTGGGCTTTGGGGCAAGCAGCAGGTTGTTTAAACAGTGACACCTGGATGTCCTTTAGGTCTCTTGAGTAAAAAACAATCAGAATCTTTTTTTCAAAATTCTGCCTGAGATGCTTAGTTTTCATGTCTGAGGATAATTCTTGTTTTCTAAATTATCCTTAACTAGCCATATAACTTGCCTACAGCTGTAGCCCTGTGGCATCCGATCCCGTCAGATCTCGGAAGCTAAGCAGGGTCAGGCCTGGTTAGTACCTGGATGGGAGACCGCCTAGGAACACCAGAAGCTGTAGGCTTGGGAGAAGGACCTGGCAACCCCCTCCCAAAAATCATCTGCCATTGAAAACCCTATGAACAGTAGAGAAGCACTGACAATAGTGTTTCCCCTGTTGTACAGAGGGTCGCTATGAGTCGGATACTGACTCGACGGTACCTAACAACAACAACAAGCCATATAATGGAAGTGTTTTTCTTTTGAAGTTATTGTTCTGAAAACACACACCCACTTCCATGACAGCTACACATATTTTATTGAAGAAAAGGGACGCTGGTGGGTAAGCCAGAAGAGAGCAAGGACTCATTTTCAAGGCTTGGAGCCTGTCAGGTGCCCCACGAGGCTGTTCATGAAGATGGTGGAGGGAAGGAGTGACAGGCTGAAGCTTGATGAGGAAAAGCAATCGTCCTTAGAAGTGATGAGAAGAAGGGCATCCATCTGCTCCTGTACAACTAGGGCCAGCCCAGCTTTAACTGGATCTGCTTCCTGTCCTTTAAAGCCATTCTGCTTCAAGTGTGGCCTGTCCTGCATCACCCAGGAGCTGTTTAGAAATGCAGGCTCTCAGACCCTGCCCCAGACTCACTGAGTCAGAATCGGCATGTTAACAAGATCTCCAGATGATGTGCATGCCTTTAAAGTGTGAGTCAAGCTGCTGCCTTCAAGCCTAGTCAAGATGATTTTGAAAACCCATCATTGAGCCCTATGAGTCCAAATTAAAGGCCATGCAAGATTCTAGAGCAGGGTCATATATCCTAGTCATGAGAAGAAAGCAAGCTGGGTGTGGTGGTGCACGCTTGTAATCCCAGCACTTGGGAGGCTGAGGCAGGAGCGTTGATGAAGTTTGAGGCCAGCCTATGTATGGTACATGGTGAGACCCTGTCTCAAAAACCCAAGGGGTGAGGATGTAGCTCAGTGATGGAGCACTTGTTGGCATGCACAAGGCCCTAGGTTAGATCCCCATTACCTCAACAAAAGAAAAAAAATTAAAAGAACTGCACTATATATATTTCTGATGGGTATACACATAGACGTATACATGCTCTCTCCCTTCGTATGTGTACATTTACACACACACACACACACACAAATCCTGTCCCCTACCCCAGTACTAGGGATTAAGCCTAGGGCCTTGCACGTGCTAGGCAACTATACCACCACTGAGCCACACCCCCAGCCCCTTTTTAATTTTGAGACAGGGTCTCATTAAGTTGTGCAGACTGCCTCTGGCCTCCAGCTTGCTATCCTCTTACCTCAGCCTCCCAAGCCAGTGGGTTTACTGGCATAGGCCGTAGCTTCTAGCTTACACCATATATATATATATATATATATATATATATATATATATATATATATACACACACACACACACACACACACATGTGTATATATATATTTTTATTGGAAATTTTTAAGGTACAACTTAATGTGTTTCATTCTGACATGCATTTCATTGTGACATTTCCATATATGTGTTTCATTTTATATTTTTTAATTGAAAATTGCACTGTACACATTTTTGCTGTATGTACACACATACATATGCTCTCTCTCTCTTTGCATGTCTGTCTACATTTATATTTTTAAACTGATAGCGATGATAGCAAATGTTCACTGTGCACTTGCCACGTGCCAGGCACCATTTTAAGTACTGTGTGCGGATTCATGTGCTGCATTTTTAAGACAACCATATCGGGTTAAGTACTATTATAATTTCCATTCTATAGGTTTAGGGGAGGAAAGTTAAACAACTTATCTAAACTTGCGTGGCCAGTAAGTGGTTGCAACCTGTACAGAATGGCTCTAGAACTCTGCTTTTAACCATGATGTTAGTTAGCAGTTCCCAAAGTGGGGTTCCCAACCAGCAGTGGCCGCATGTCCCAAGAACCTCTTAAAAAGGCACAGTCTTGGGCCCCAGGCCTCCAGGATCAGAAACTTTAGGGTGGGGCCCAACACTCCCTCTGGGTGGTTCCTTGCACATTGTCCTGTGCCAGTTCACATCTCACAGATACCAATGAGTCTGCCTTGTCAGAATTCAAGGGGAGACCTTGCTGTGTATTTGCCATGAGAGCTCCATGCTCTTCCTTATTTGCCTCATCCAATACCTTGCCTTTCTCCAAGAATATTCTTGGCTGTCCTGTAGGTGAAGTGGAAACAGTATTTTCAGGACAGCAACCTCAGGAGAACACGTTTTGTTTCCTTTGTACAGTAGAGCGACTCGTTCTTGAGGTTTACCCCTTGCCTGAAGGAAGTCTGTGGTACAGAGCAGGAAGATGGTAACTTGGCGGGTTTGGTTTCGTGGTCAGTCTTGCTGGAAACCTCTCTGTGACCCAGAGCAAGCTGGACAGGACCCTGTTTTCCTCTGTCAGTGCTATGCCCCCTCACCTTGAGCTCCTGGGAAGCAAGTCCATATGTGCAGGAGAAGTGGTCAGGGAGTGGTGAAGGCATGTGTGGCATGTGGCTTTCTACACCGCCAGCTTGTCCAAACCAAGGGCTTTTGTTTGAAAGCGGAAGGACAGAATGATGTTTTGAGTTGCTGCGATAGTTATGGATCTAGGTACCCTTATTATCCTCTTTCGATCAGCTTATGGGGTGTGAGGCCTTTCTGATGTCAACCATTTGATCTTCAAGACAGATGTGGAGGGAAGTATTATTCCCATTTTGTAATCAAAACACCTGTGGCTCAGGTAGGTCGGTTTCATCCCGGGTCCCCCTGCTGTAAACCCAGAGCAGGGCCCTCGCCTTGAGGGGGATGGGGGTCCTCCTCCCACACACCCAGGCTCTTGCTAATAGCTGGAGTTTGAGGCCCTCCCTCACATTGTTGCACTGAATCCCAACCCACCAGGTGGGTGTTCACTGGCGATGGCGAATTTCCTGCTTTTTACCCAGAGGAGATACTCGGCTCTGTGGCCTCTGGTCACTGAAAAGTTGGACAGTACCAAAAGCAGTTGGTCCCTAGGGCTATGGGCTGTGCTTGGAGGGGGGCCTGCTTTGTTCTCCCGTCCTCCTCCTGTCAGGCAAGGTGAAGAAGCAAGGCTGCAGCCTGTCCATGCCTGAGCCGAGCACTGGGCTGGGATGAAAATCGAAGACCCTGGTTTGTCGCTTTCTCAGGGAGCCTCTTGGAGGAGCCCGGCCACCTCCTTTCTTCTCACCTGCCTCTTCCAGTGTCATTACACAGTTGCAAGATGAGTGGCCCAATTTTTGGCTCAGGAGGAGGCAGGAGTAGCAGAGAGCTTGTGGAATGGCCTGGAATCTACCAAGTGCTCTCATTATTAACAGGTTTAGGTTCCCCTGAGACCACAGCCTGCGGGACGGGGGCGAATGCTGCTGACTTTAGGGTGGCCGCTGACAATCCAGGAGCAAGCAGCATCTGTCTGGCACAAAGGGCAGTTTTCAGATTGTGAGCACTAACCAATGGGTATAATCTTTGCAAGCAGAGATGGAAAAAATAAAAACAAAACCAAAAAACCAGCTGATGTTGGGACCCCAGAGCCCAACAGAGTACCCTGCGCCAGCATCTGCGTCTGTGTTCAGCGATAGCACTCGCTGGCTATCCAAGTTCTTTCTCGGCTTAGTTCCAAGGTGAAGCTGGGGAGCACCTTCATCTGGCTCCGGGGAGCCTTCCTGGGCCTCGGGAATGACTGGGTCGGTGTATGCTGAGCCTAGGTGCCTCCAGCCCCTGTGCCCTGTGGAGTGGCCTGGAGAAGGGGCCTGGGTCTGTTGTTAACATTGTGTCCAGCAGCACTCGGAGGTCCTGTGCAGAACTTTCCTGTAGGATCATGGGTGAGGAAGGGCCTGACCCAGCTTATCAGGTCCACCTGCAGCAAGTCACAAAGGTCTTTGCCCATAGTTGTCACTGACCTGGCTTCCAACTGGGCTTTGGTTCTTAGAGTCCAAGGCAGCCGCTCCCCTAGCCTCTTGTGATAACACTTGCTCTGGGTGGTTCTCCATGGGTTGGGGGACCAGCCATTACCCCAGTGCCGGCGGTGGGCACAGCTCACTCTCAGGCTGTATTTTCAGATCCTTTTGCTGGTGTGCCCACCTCTGGCCCTGCCCTCTGTCCTCTCACCTGGCACTCCCAGCTTCCCCTCTTGTTAACACTGACATCTACCCGAGTCTTACCTTCTCAAGTGGGTCAAGAAGTCCTTGAGGCTAGGATTTATTTATTTACTCAACAGATAGCTACTAAGAGCTGTACCCTGTGGGGTGGGGCAGGCCAGAATAGTCCCTCCCATAATAACTCTGAGACTTGGGTTGGTTCTTCATGTCTCAAATGGGACAATTGTCATATTTTCCTCCTAGGATGGACGTAAATTATAAAGGAGATGATGTACATACAGCACTTTGCCGAGTGCTGGGCCCATGGTGGGTGCTCAGGGGTGAACTATTTGGTTATCACGTCATTAGATTTCTCCACGATAAGTGGCCACCATAAGTCAATACTGGGAGTTCCAGTCCGGGGTGGAGTACATGATTACAGAATCCAGCCAACCTGGTTGATGTTCACAGTTATGTCCCAGCTGTCCTTGAACTAGGTGCTTGGCATCTCTCAGTATTTTGTGTGTTAAATGGCGTTCGTATATGTCAGCTGCCCATGGTAGCAGCTGGCATGTCGCAGGGACTTGGTGATAGTCATATCACTTCTTCTTCTCTGCCTCTTGCTTGGTGCCCTCTCAGCCTACCCAGGGGAGGGAAAGCGAGCCCATAAAATAGTCACACAATAGTTTCAGGTACTGGTGACACTCATGGGGTGTAACGTGAAGCCAGAGCTGTCCCATGTTAGTCTCTGCTCTTGGCAAGTGACACTTCACTCCCACCTCTGCGAGCGGGCCCCAGGTGCACCTGCTGTGGGTGATGGTTGTATAGACCACGACTCAGGTGGGCCTAGCCCTGGGCTGTCCTCTGCCTGCACTGCTGTTCTAGGGACCTCATATGCCTTCATCTGGAGGGCGGCAGGCGGGGGCTCCTGTGGTTCAGGGGAGGAGCGACTGGAGGCTGCCGGTTTGCTAAGGCCACAGCTACCAGTGTAGGTGATGCATCTCTTAGCAACTTCCCACCTCATTATCTTTTTGTGTGGGTCCCCTTGGATTGGAGTGTGGCGGTCCCTTTCTAGTTGACTTCTTTTTTGTAGAAAGCCTTGGGACAGGGGAGGGGACGCATTGTGTTCATCTTGGGGTGATGAGCTACACACCAGGGCTTTTATGTTTTTATCCCTCTCTGGAATGATGAATAGAAATGAACTGTTCTTTGCAAGTAGAACAGATTTTTCTTTTTTTCCCTCCCTCCCCCTTTTCCCCCACCCCCGCTTCCTTTTTGGAGTATTATCTGTGTGTCTGGTTCAAAATGAGTATCTGTGCTGGTTCCTTAATGGATGATTTGTAATCCCTAAATAGTTGTTGTGGTCCAGGCAAGGCCCAGATAGGACTGAGATAATAAAGCAGGTTTTTTACATTGCTAAATTGCTATAAGGAAGTGGTTGAAATACTTTGTGGTTTAGAGGTACTTGTTTGTATGTTATTTGTAACTTAAAATATGGAGATATAAGTTACATACCATAAATTGCACCTTTTTTTATTGGGGCACTATAAAGACTTTTTATAAATTCACCCATTTTAATGGGGCAGTTTACTGACATTTATAAGTTTATTGGTTTGTGCAGCCACTGAAATTCAGATTTACAATTTTGCATTCCCTCCACCTCAGTAAGATCCCACATGCCCGCTTACTGTTAACCCCATTCCCACCCTCAGCCCTAGGCCATCACTAACGCACTTTTTGTGTGAAGAACATCATACAATGTGTCTGGTTTGTATTGACCAGAAGGATTGTGAGGTTCATTTGTGCCATCCCATGCATTTGTGCCGCATTCCTCTTTATGACTGAGTAGCATTCCACTCTATGGATGTACCGCATTTTGTTCATTCATTCACCAGTTCGTGGACATTTGTTTTCATTTTTTGGCTGGAATGAGTTATACTGCCATGAAAACTTGTGCACAAGCTTAGATGTGGGTGTGGTTTTCGTTTATCTTGGATAGATAGTTAGGAGACTTTAGAAAGTCACCATGACCTTGTGTGACTCACCTAACTGCTCAGAGTCTCAGTTTCCCTGTCCTGCAGCATGGGGTAAATGCATTTAAGTCACTCAGCACTGTGTCTGTCTGGCAGAAGTGGCGTTTTCTCCTGTAGGCTGAGTCACAGCAGCCATGTAAGGATCCCTGGCCACCCTCCCGCCATCAAAGGTGTTTTGCCAAATCAGCCCAGTTGATCTTACAAGAGTGGGCAGAGCGCTGAGACTTGTAGGGCATCAGCTCCATGGAAGTCCTTCGTTCTTGCTGTCTGCGGGAAGGGCAGGGGATTCCCAGATGGAGAAGTGGGAGAAAGGTAGTCCCACAGAAGGAACCAGCAAGCACCCCAGTGCCAGGCAAAATGCATGATGGTGACCTCGCTGTGTGGGTGCCCTGTGGTGGAGCATGGGCAAGAGCAGCTGGTGAGGAGGCTGGGCCAGGTAAGAATGGTACCTGAGTGTCCTGTGTTGTGAAGCTGCTGTTGGTAGGAAGTGGCCGAGCGGGGGGGCGAGGTTTTTAAGCAGAGCAGGGAGTAGTTAATTCCAAAAGCACATAGACAAAACTTTAAAGGGCATCTGTTTTGTAATGCCTAGAAACTTGGCATGAGTGGTGACTCTTTTAGAATTTTATGGGAATCTTTTTGGCTGTTGCTCTCAGGTTCTGAACCTCCACCCCATCCCCCTATGAAATAGGGCAGACAGTATGTATTTATTGAGTTTACTTCCTGGAGGATCCAGGGCCAGATGTAATGATGTTTTTCATCCTGGTATGAGAGAGTGAGGACTAAACCACTGGTTTGTGGACCACTCACTTTTCCAACACCTAATTACCAGCTCTGCCTCAACTGGGCATATCAGACTTTCTAGGGATGCATGTCTATTTTGAAAGCTTACTCAGTATACAGAATATAAAATTTGTGAGCTAGGTGCCATGGCACACTCCTATAATCCCATTGACTCCAGAGGCTGAGGATCATGAGTTTGAGGCTAGAGGCAGTCTGTGCCACTTATCAAGATTCTGTCTCAACAACAACAACAACAACAACAACAACAACAACAAAAGGCTGGGGGTGCAGCTCAGTGGTGGCACACTTTCCTAGCATGTGTAAGGCCCAGGTTCAACCCCCAGTTCTTGGGGAGTGTGAGAGGAAGGGAAAGAAAGAAAGGAAAAAGAAAAGAAATTTCCACTTAAAAAAAAAAAATCCTGATACTAGGGTACAGATGATAGCAGGAAAAATTATTGAGGGGTGGGAGGATGGAATGTGGGTTCCACTTTTGTTGAAAAGACTTGTTTTAATTTTTAAAATGACCTATTAATCAGGCAGGGCATACAGTCCAAAATGCAAATGCAATGGGCAGTCATGAATATCTTCTTTGTATTTGTACATATTGGCTAACTAATTACAAGGAAACTGTCTTCTGGACGGTTAGAATGTTTTTATATTTATAGACATTTCTATACACATAGGTCCCCCACATGTTTGTCAGCTTGTTGTGCTGTGGGGGTTTGTGTGTTGCTGTGATGCTGAAAGCTATGCCACTGGTATCTGAGATACCAGCAGGGCCACCCATGGTGGACAGGTTTCAGCTGAGCTTCTAGACTAAGAGAGACTAGGGAGAAGGACCTGGCAGCCCACTTCTAAAAGAAAAATTGTTGTTGTTAGGTGCTGTCTAGTTGGTGTCCGACTCATAGTGACCCTACGCTCAATAGACAAAACAGAGTTGTTAGTGCTTCTGTGCTATTCACAGGGTTTTCAATGGCTAATTGTTTTTTTTTGTGAGTGGGTTGCCGGGTCCTTCTCCCAAGCCTATCGCACCTGGTGTTCCCAGATGGTCTCCCTTCTAAGTAATAACCAGTTCTGACCCTGATTAGCTTCTGAGATCTGATGGAATCGGGTGTCACAGTGGTATGGCTGCAGGCTTTAAAAACGATTAGCCATTGAAAACCCTATGAATAGCAGAGAAACACTGTCAAATATAGTGCCAGAAAATAAGTCCCCCAGGCTGGAAGACATTCAAGAAACGATTAGGGAAGGTTTTTAAGCAGAGCCTCCTCAAAATAGAGTAGACCTTAATGACAGGAATGTAGTAAAGCCCCTGGGACCTCTTTTTACTGATGTGGCACAACTCAAAATAAGAAGAAACACAGTGACTGTATCAGTGGGCTCAAACATAAAGAGATAGTTTTCACAGTGTATGGTAGAGTTTTGTACTGTTGTACATAGGATCACTATGAGTCAGATCCAACTCAATGATACCTAGCAACAACAGCATAAACATATGTGTATGTGTGTGAAAATATTTATTTATTCACTCCAAAAATATGTAAAGCTGTGTGATGCTGACACTAGTGGGAGAAATGTGATTGGAATTAGGTTAAAAAGTGGTGAGAGTTATTTGTTCATTCTGCCAGAATGAATAAGGAGCGAGGTTTTCTAACTCTGATTTCTTAAAAGCAACTGATAGAGCCACAATGTCAAGAGAATTTATCCAGCTCGTTAATATGCCATGCGACATGAAGACACAGGGCTCCTTAGGGAGAGCTAGTGGCAGTAAGGGTCTGTGAGGTTCCTTGCCGCCCACCCACCCAGTCAGGCCTGTGGTTCTGCCTGTGGAGCAGAGCTCAGCTGTGGCTGCTCCAGGCCTTCCATGACCTGTTTGTTATCAGCCGCGACATCTGCCTCGACAGGTCTGCAGACCCTGCACCCTCCTCCTCTTTGTATGTGTGTGGGGCTCATTCACAAGCCCACGTCTGACCACAGGGGCCCCCACAGCCACTGTTTGCTTCCTTGTGGGGTTTCCATTCCGCCCTCAGTCCTGGTTGCTCCTGAGCTTCCCTCTGGCCACCTCTCCATGTATTGCGATGGATTTGTTTCTGTTCTGGGCCTATACATGTAGGTATTCGGGGTATATTTTTTTTTGGCTGACATCTCATGCCTGTGAGCAGGAGCTGAAAAATGGATGCCAGCATTTATTCTCAAAATCATTTGGGGCGTGGTTTAATTTGCATAAAATTTACACTACTGACTTTTAGACTAAAGCACCCCTTGGAATAGCACCTGACCTATCCATCTGGGACACCCAGTCACATGTCTGCCTCCCTCTGGCCAGCCAGCCCAGGGCTCCTCGTTGAAGTACGGCATCGGGATTCCTTATTCTGTCTCCCTTCCCAAGAATAAGCACTCGATTCTCCCCTCCTTTCAATGTGGAGTCTCCCGAATGGAGATTCAGCTCCAGCTCCTGGGAGGGCACCTCTGTCTTTGGGACTCCTGCCCCTGTGGGCCTTGCTCTGCGTGGCCCGCCATTCTGTAGTGATGTGACCCTCCCAAGGCTGTTGGTTTCCCTGACAGACTCGACTTGCTTCTGACCTTCGGTTTCACGTGCTGGTCTCCTGGGCGACAGTAGGCCCAGGAAAGGATTGCTCTTGTCCCCTTTGTGCCGGTGAGAAGTCTATCTTCTATACGTTTTGATTTATTTCGCACTCAATATTATCTCACAGATCTCTCCAGGAAAGAGTCCAGCTCTCCCAATCCCATTGCCACCCAGAATTCCCCTGGATTAATCCAACAGCCTTGATGCTGGTCACTGGGGTTGCTTGGAACCCCCCCTGCATTGCTTTACAGTGGAGCCACAATGTTTTCTGAACTACAGATCCCTAAAACCCTCCAGTGTTTTCCATTGTCCCTCAGTAGAAGGCTCTTCAACGGGGCTTGCCAGGACTTTCTCCCTGCAGGCCTCCCCTGGTTGCCCTGTTTCCTGTTACCCCAGGAGGGCAGATGTCCTGTTCTGTTGGGCACAGAGCCTGGTGTGTGATAATGGAGGTCCTTTGGTGTCACTCTGATAGCACTAGAGGTGTGGTATGAGTATTGTATATCTACTTGGTTATTGTAGGCAGGACACATTTCACTTCTTTTCCTAGGATTTGGACCATAAATTTCCTTATATTAAGTTATTTAGAGGTTTATGGTTGTTCCTTTTTTTTTTTTTTTTTTTTTTTGACACATTTTTGGGCAGAAGTGAATTTAGTTGGTAGTGCTCTTTGGGTCAGAATTGAAACTTCCATTTGAAATACTATTCCTGTGGAGAGAGAAACTTGGCCACAGTTTATTGTAGATTTAGTGTCTAGAAAGTCAGTACTTGGAAAGCAGGGCCTGTGCTTATCTTACAGGCTAATGGCATGGTTTGTTATTTTCTCACTTTCACGGTCCCACTGCTCGTATTTCTTGGAAGAGGAAACCCAAGACCCAGCACTTAAAGGGCCTGCCCAGTGCCTCATGACCGTGGTAGTCTCCTAGGAAAACCTGAGCCTCCAAGGTCAAGGTCGTGTCCTTCCCCCACGCCACAAATGCTTCTCGCTGTTTGCACACACTTCCTAAGCTGTTGATTTGTTCAGGCTCTAGCCTTGCTCTTGTGTTCTTTCTGACTTTCTATTTGAGTTCATGGGCAGACTGGCCCCAGTTCAGTCTCGGCCATGCAACCTCATTCTCTGTGACCTCAGTTGCTCCTTAATGTTGGATTTGGAATGTCTTTGAGCCCCAGTTTTCTCATCTGTGGAGTCATCACTGTAGAAGCACCCATAATGCAGAGTTGTGGAGATTCAATAAGAACAAATTTTAATCCCCAGACATAGTAAGCACACCAGAGATGTCAGTACTGCCTCTGTTGGGAGTCTATTCTTATTTTCATAATTTCCACTTGCTTGTTGTTGTTAGATGGCGTCCGTTGGTATCCAACTCACAGCGACTCTGCATACAACAGGTGAAACACTATTTGTGTTTCTCTGCTATTCATAGGGCTTTTAATGGCTGAATGTTTTTTGGGAGTTGCCAGGTCCCAGGTGGTCTCCCATCCAAGTAGTAACCAGTTCTGACCCTACTTAGCTTCTGAGATCTGACAGGATTGGACACCACAGCAGTATGGCTGCAAGCTTTCCACTTGCTACGTGTGTGCTATTGGGGCACACTATTTAACTTCCCTGGGCCTTAGTTTCCCACTTGTAAATGGTCTTAATGTAAGTGCCCTGGTGGAGTATTGGTCTATGGATTTCATGGTACCTATAGAGGGCTGTAAGCAGAGCCTGGTCATAGTAAGTGTGCTCAGTAAAGGTCTTCTGAGATGATGGGTGACCTGACTAGCCTGAGTCCATCTGTGCACAATGTGCAAGCGTACCCAGCATCCCTCTGCACCCCATAAAAAGGCACATTTATTATCTGTCAATTTTTTTTACAGTTCTGCTGTTATTAATTTTTCTTAAAAGTAAGCTCAGGGAGCATCTCAGGCCCTTATGTTATATGTAGTCAACTATATGTTTTCTGAAAATATTTTAAGTAATTTTTTCCCACCAATGTGCTGTCACTATAGAATATATTTTAAAGCACAAAAATAAAATTTAAATTTGTGATCATATCCAAATGTTAATGTTTTTGTGGCTACTCTCTTTTTTTAATGTGTGCTATGAATTTATACATTCTCTGTTTTCTCTCAAATTAGAATAATAGGAATTTTAAAAGCATAACTGGAATAATCACATACTCACATAGCTTGGAGTAAACAATAGTTTTTGTTTAGGCTTCTGACTTGTGTAGTCAAGCTCAGTTGGTGGCCCTGGACCTGTGGGATGTCCCTATACCTTGGAACACCTCTAGTGCACCTCTTGCATCTTGGGAGCATGAAGGGCACACCCAGTCCCCACCAGTATGTATGTGGTGATGGTGGGTATCTGAGAAAGTAATGCTGGAAGATACTGGCCCAGCTGTACACTTAACTGGGTTCGCCTGTTAAAGTATTTTAAAGCTCTTTGAAATTAGCCGTATAAAGGGCAACAGAAGGGATCCTTGTGGTGGTGGATACTTGAACCTGCACAAGGAAAAGATTGTACAGAACTTTATGTATACATGCTCAGGCACAGTGTGGGCACACACCCACATCTCACACCCACACCCACACTGGGGAAAACTGGGCAAGATTTATGGTTGGTATCAATGTCGATATCCTAGCTGTGATGTTGTTGTCGTCGTCAGGTGCTGTTGAGTCGTGTCCTACTCATAGGGACCCTCATAGGGTTTTCAGTGGCTGATTGTTTTGGCATTGCCTCAGGAGTGGATTGCCATGTCCTTCTCCCATTTTTGCTGTGCTGAGAATCGAACTCCAGAATTCAGAGACTACAGAGTGGCACTGTATCAGCTGAGCTAAATCCCAGCCCCCTAGCTGTAATACTACATGATAATTTTGCAGAATGTTACCAATAGGGGGAACTGGGTCAAAGGTATACAAGATCCCTCTGTATTATTTCTGACAACTGCATGTAATCATCTGTGTGTAATTAATACAAATAACTACAGAGATCTCAATTTAAAAAATTAGCTGTAAAAATATAAATGTAACTTCTGATTAGCACAGTGCTACAAAAGTTGTTGTTAGGTGCCGTCAAGTCGGTATCCGACTCATAGCGACCCTCATAGGGTTTTCAATGGCTGACTGTTTTGGGATTGCCTTGGGAGTGGATTGCCAGGTCCTTCTCCCGTTTTTGCAGTGTGGGGAATTGAACTCCAGACCTTGGAGACTGCAGCGCAGCACTCTACCGACTGAGCTAAATCCCACCCCTCCCTACAAAAGTAGCAGCTCCAAATCTTGTCCTCTTGCACACCTGTGCAGGAGGAAAACCAGCTCCTGGCCATGGCATTGGAATCTTCATGCAAGGATTTCTTGGGCCCTTTAGCTTATGAACTGTCTAGGGAAATTTGGGGCTGGGATTTAGCTCAGTTGGTAGAGTGCTGCGCTGCAGTCTCTGAAGTCCCGAGTTCAATTCCCAGCACTGCAAAAATGGGAGAAGGGCCTGGCAATCCACTCCCAAGGCAATCCCGAAACAGTCAGCCATTGAAAACCCTGTGAGGGTCGCTATGAGTCGGATACCAACTCGACGGCACCTAACAACAACAACAACAGGGAAATTTGAGTTGGACTCCATCTCCATCAAATTGGATTCTTGTTTAAACCCACCCTCCTAAGCCTCCCTGAGCATCCCCTTGCTGGCAGGTCTGTCCAGGCAAGGGGAGGGAAAGTGATCCAGACAATGGATGTCCCGCCCTACCTCAAGCAGAAGCCACCCTGGGACGGGAGTGCTGGTTGGTGGGGAGAAGGTGGAGCGCCTGGCTCCTGGCTCTGAGGCTCTGTGTTGGTAGGTTTCAGATTTAGAGCCAGATTTCAGGGCTCCTCCTGATGCTAGAAAATCATTCCAACAGATCAGATTTCTCTGAGCTCATCAGTAGGATGATCTCTACTTGCATTTAATAAAATATTTAGAGACCTATTGAATTCCAGTTACAGTGTGCCATTAGTAATGCTACTGAGTTTGACTTAGTAATACCCTTCAATTCCCAGATGCCCTGCAGGGGCTGTTAGTGAACATGGGTCATTGTGAAAGCTCCTCCTCTTAACAGAATTGTTCTCTAGAGTCTTAGTTACAAAGCATTATGAAGAAGTTTTATTTAGCCCCAAAGTGACAGGTTTCAAAAAATTTACACTTTGTCCCTAAATCCATTTACATTTAATTTTTTCTGCCACAGAATAAAACTTATGCTACCTCCTGGTGTTTGTTGAATTGCAAATCAATCCCTTGCCATTGATTTAAAAGAAAACAACCCTGAGATGTTTTAGCAGACTAAAGCCTTCTTTCCTTGCACGATATTTTTCTCCAGTGGAAGGAGAACAGAGACACAGATCGTCCCAAAGTGGCTTGTCAGCAGCCTGTTATGACTATAGTAAATTTATATGTAATGAAATCATGCTGTGTGTGTGTGAGTGTGTGTGTGTGTGTGTGTGTGTGTGTGAGTGGCCATAATAGCAGTAGTATTTGTTGTTTGTTGTTGTCGTTAGGTGCCGTCGAGTCGGTATCTGACTCATAGCGGCCCTCTGTACAACGGGGAAACACTATTGTCAGTGCTTCTCTGCTGCTCATAGGGTTTTCAATGGCAGATTGATTTTTGGGAGGGGGTTGCCAGGTCCTTCTCCCAAGCCTTCAGCTTCTGGTGTTCCCGGGCAGTCTCCCATCCAGGTACTAACTAGGCCTGACCCTGCTTAGCTTCCGAGATCTGACAGGATCGGATGCCACAGGGCTGTGGCTGCAGGCAGTAGTATTTGGAGGGTAGATTTTAAAAAATTTATCACCTTGGTTTTCCTGGTGTGGAAACTGGTTTCATAATCTTGAATGTAGGCAATTTGTCAAGGAGGGACCTGTGCTATTATGAAATTATCAGCTTTAGATTGTTGTTTTATAATTGTACCAATAACTGCTTTCTGAAAACTCCTACTTTGTCCATGTAGTTGGGTCTGCATGGTCAGTGGGGTCTGGATCCTGCAGGCCTTTCTGGTAACTCCAGCCGGCTGTCCTGTTGTCCTCCCCACCCCCATCCATTTTAGTTTGCTCAATTTGTGTGAGGCCAGATGCCTTCCACCTCACTGCCTGGCTCTCAGCGCTACCTTGACGCATGCGCTCGTGTAAATAGCCATGCGTGCACGCACACACACAGACAGCACGCAAGATGTGAAGGCCTCACAGGGACCCAACGTCACTCTCCCCTCATAAACCTGGACCTCTCCCTCCTCAACCTGGGAAACGGAGCTGGTGATAGTATAGTGAGGGCTGAACACAGCAAAAGCAATGACCCTTTGTGCTTCCTCTGCAGACACAACTTCAGGGCCACCTTGTTAGGTGAGCCATTTGTTTTGTGGGTTTGTGGCATCAGCAGCCTCATTGTCATTTCTGTTTCCTGCAGTTCTATGTGCTGAAAGAGTTGGCCAGATGACTAAGACATACAATGACATAGACGCTGTGACTCGGCTTCTTGAGGAGGTAAGTGTCTTCGAGAGGGAAAAAAAAAAGTTATTTATAATTGATTGGTCATAATTTATATTGATTAGTGCCTACCTTACTGTCTGTTTCAGTGAGAAAACTCAGAGATGGAGCCCTCTCAGGCTACAGTTTAATAGTCTTAGTTTTTGAACTAGAAGCTATGTCGGTAGGCATTTGTAGCTGTAATTTTGTGCAGATATTTAACAAAATGTATTAATGACAAAGATATAGTGGCATTTGAATGCTTGGTAGAATACCCATTTTAAGATTTGAGAAACCCTAAAATATATACTGACAGTATATTTTAAGCATATTCAAAAAATGTCAGAAAACTGTATCATGAGTGTCTTCCTATTTTAAGTTTTTGCTTGTAACAGGCTAGTAAAACATTATGCAGCATCAACATGGAAATAAGCAAATCAGCGAGGAAAGAAAGATGTAGTAGAGTCGCTGAGGATCAGGCAGGCCTTTAGCACTTTAGAGACTGTGGTTTTCTCATTTTTTTCTGAGTGTTCTGTTGGCAGTTGAGAATTAGGTGCTTGACAGCCTCTAGAGATAGGAAAGTGTGCCACGGATCCACAGGCCAGAGCTGGGCAGGGTTTTAACAAGTGTTTACTGAGTAAAGGCCCATCCTTCAACACAGCCCCCACCTCCAAATGCAGCCTTCAGTGGCCAGGCACTGCCTGGAGGCCCTTGTTTCTGCTCAGGAGTCTATGATGCCTTTGGGTCCTGTGACTGCCCAGCCCCTTCCCTGGGAAGACAGGAGGATGACGTGGGAGACACAGAGGCCATTGTTACTGTTTGCAGGCAGTGGCAGGACCTGGGCAGGCGTGGTGGGGCGCAGGGGCTTTGTGGGCCGCCTTCCCCCCGTCTGTATGTCCCCTTCCTGTGTGTTTTCCCCTTTTGCACGTGCAGCACCGCTGCACCTGCCCTGCCGCCCACTGCTGCTCTGTCCTCCTGAAGGGCGCATCATGGACTCAGCCCTGTCTGAGGGATGTCTGGGTTTGGGGCATGACTGGGCACTGGGGAAGGGATTTTGGGGTGCTGGCCTCCTGCTGTCTGGAGGGGATCTGGTTGTGGCTCTGTTGGTGGCTAGTGTTGGGCACATGGTGGACTCATTTCATTGGCACTGTTGGCTCTGGAAAATGGTGTACTGGTGGCCCTTACCTGCTGTGTCCATTTCTCCACCAGTGCCGCTGCCCTCCAGATCCTATCCAGTGTTTCTAGTATCCTCACCCTGTGTCTAGATGGGCATCAGACCTGCAGAGTGGAATCCTATGTCTATACCTTCTTTAATATTTGAAAGCCAGCACTCAAACTCGTGGATCCTCAGTGGCGGGATTTACCTCCTCTGTCCTCTAACCTCTCTTATCTCTGCCACCGTCCCAAGCCCTCCACAATCACCTCACCCCTGTCCTGGTCCTCAGAGCTCCCCCTGTGTCATTCAGGATCTCCCCCTTGCCCACATTCCTCTGTCACCCTCTTCCTCACCACCCACAGGGAGACCTGCCTCTTGTCCTCCTACCCTTGACCTTGTACACCTCATAACCACCCCTGCAGCTTCTCAGTCTTGTGCCTCGGGGCCTGCCAATGACCTTTGAAGCTGTCCCCAAGCCTGGCCCAGGTAGTCTGTGCCCCTGTCGATCCCCAAGCGGAGAGTCATCCTGCAGTTCTGTTGTTTTCGTCCTTCAGCTGGATTGGTTAGAAGCTTTTCCCAGGCAGGGGTCCTGCTGGATGATTTCTTTCTCTTAACCTTAGAAATAATAGACCTTCCGTAAAATATCTTCTCTTGCCACGCTTGCTATTAGGGGCAAAATTTGAGAGCTAATGGTGGTCCACACATCATCTTATTAATTCTGTGGTAGCTCTCATGAGTAAATACCAGTGTTCCCCCATTTCATAGTGAAGGGACCTGAATCTGAGGGGACATGTGCCAAGTTCCCTTGGTAGCACTCCATCCCTGGCCCTTAACCCCGTGCATGTTACTCTGTGGCTTTTGGCTGTCCTGTCTACTGTCCTGTTCAGTACTCATTAATACAGTTTGTTGATTGTCAGTGGGATGCTTTTATTTTGAAAATGTGAGCTGGGCCCTCCTGTCCCTGGGCATGCCCTGCCTTTAGTCCTTGGCCGTGGTACAGTTGAACCCACAGTGCTGGAGATGCCTCCCAGGGCACAACCCTGCTCTCTGCTGGGATGCAAGGACTATCCCAGAGGAGTCCAGGACTTGAGGCTTTTATGCAGATTGGAGGATCAAGAATTCACTTTTCCCTCCAGTTAATTTCCTAACTGAGTGTCACTATGAAATACAGCCTCACTATTAAAAAAGTTGACTCGGTGGGGAGAATATCGGTACAGCTGTTTCTTCCCTTGGTTCTTTGTTGTGCTTGGTTTGTTATATTTTTGAAGGGTCATTGTGTTGGCCTCTCTGTATTTTGCATATGTAGCAGCACCTTTGGTCCTTGCCCTCATGAGAAGCACAGCTGAGTTTACTGCCTTTCTTTGGAACTAGGCAGGTTTCCTGGTTAAAGTCTAGCTGCCCGAGTCTTGTGACCGTTGCACTGTGCTTTGCTTTTCACAGATTCTGGCTGTGTTCCCTCGGCTCACTGGCCTTGGTTTTCATGCCTGCCACCCGCAGGGGTGCCTGAGGATTTGCCCAGGATGCTGAAGCCCAGCTGCTGGATGGCTGAGGGTGCTGCTGGTTTTCTGGGGTGGAGGATTCTGCAGCCTGCCTCGGCTTGCTGCTGCTGAGAATGTACCTTTGGGCAAAGTTTGCCGCGTGCTTCCCAGCTTACAAGAGGGCTGTCCCCCTGGTCCTTAGTCATGCTTTTTATCCTAAATTGGTGAATGAGATGAGTCATCTGCTAAGTGTGGGACACAGGCTGTGCCTCTCCACTAGGTGTGCTGGTCAGCGTGAGTGCTCATTGGTAGAAAGGGCTGAGCCCAAGCTGCAGTCTTTGAAAGCAGAGCACAGCTGCAAAGGAAGCAGCTGAGGTAGGGCGAGCTCCACCTTGCCTCACTTCTCACGGGGTACCAGGCCCAATATCTTTTTTAATAGCTTATTTCTACGGGCCTAAATTGTTTATTGGGGATGGAGGTTAGCTCAGTTGGTAGACTGCTGCTCTGAACTCTCTGAGGCCCTGAGTTCAATCTCCAGTTCTGCAAAAAAAATGGGAGACAGCCATTGAAAGCCCTGTGAGTAGCAGAGAAGCACTGACATACTGCTGGGCCTGGCACAGTGTTGGGGAGTGTTTCGCTCTGCTGTACATGGGATTGCTATGAATTGGACCCGACTCAATGGCACCTAACAACAAGAACACCAAATTGTTTATTGGTAGCCTCTTATTCTCATTATAGTTTAATCCAGTGGTCACTTCCTAGTTGTTTTTTTTTTTTAATTTTAGAAGTAAACATTTGTCCTGTGTTGACTAGTTGTAAGAAGTTGAGGTTTTTATTTTCTTAGTGTTTGAAGAGAATCTCACCCAGCCAGCCTATTGCCTTATTAAAAGTAGAGAGGCCAATTTTTAAAATGTTTTTATTTCATTCATAAATATTTTTACTGTAAGGTCTTGCTTCTTCTCCAGCAGAGAATGTCCTCTATAATTACTTTAAAGATTAGATTTCCAGTGTAGACTGGTGAGAGCCAGGCAGGAGTGGAGGGCAGGCTCCGGCCTGGGTGTGAGGTGTGATCCACCGGGCAAAGGGCTTCCTTGTTGAGTTCATTGCTCCGCTTGTTTTTCTTCTCCTGCCTGCTTTGCCTACCCGTTGGATCCTGGCCCTCCCTGTGCCCTGGGAAAGCTTCCTCATCCTCAGGTGCCCTTGTGGTGCCTTGCCCGCCCTGCCTGCAGTATCATCATTTTTGCTGGGTTTGTCTGCAGCGGACCATGCATACAAAATGTGGCTAGCGTGGCTTGTTGGAACTCAGCAGCTCGGATGCATGAAAGCAGGGCAGGATAGGGAGTCAGGTGGCGAGCAGAGGTGCGTTAACTAAGCATAGCTGGGCGTTCAGTCTCAGCGCCTGTCCTAGTGGGGATATTGAATAGACTTGAGCTGGAGCTATGGAGACCACACCTCCACACACAAGCAGGCACCAGTGTTGCAGTTTGGGCCCTGTGTGAGAGGGCTGCAAGCACTTGGACTAGGTGCAAATTTTGAGTTGACCGAAGGCTCGCAAATTCTGTGCAGGCTCTCACATAATTCTTCAAATCTTTTCCCTTAGGTGCCGAATGAGCACAGCTGTTGAGTTTGAGAAATGACACAGGGCCATGAGATAAGAAGCTCTCCTCGTAGCGTGGCTAAAGGCACAGAGATGGGCGTCTAGAGTGCAGCACTGTGTCCCGTTGGGCCCACAGGAGGGCCCTTTCCACACAGGCTGTTTGTGTGTGGTGAGGGGATGAGGGAGAAGCAAATTGCAGGAGCAAGGGGAGGGTATTTATGCTCACTTGATGGGCCTCCCAGCAGGCTTCTGGGAGCCTGCTGAAAGCATCACTGGTTTCAGGGTTGTGGAAGATGAGGGAGAGACCATCATCCTGCACGAGGGAGCCAAATTACTGTTACAGCCAGGGGTTCTCAGTTGTACTTGGACTTCAAGGGTTGTGCTCATAATCCAGTGAGATGGCTGTCATAATCAAGGGGAGGGGGTATAGAAGAAGTTAGGAGGAGAAGCTGCTTGCTGTTTTATCGTTATGAGTCAGTGATCATAAAGCCAGCAAATTTCTTTCAGAGCCACCTCAGCTAGCTCGCACTCCACCCGTTCCCATTAAACAGAGAAAGGAAATGTGCTCCAGGGATGTTTGAACTGTCATTCCCAGCTCAGAGTGGGATGGCTCACCTGGGAGAGTTCATCTGGTGACCAGCACCCGCTTTAAGAAATGTGTCTCTGGAGTGTGTGGTAGCTCAGTGGTAGAGCGAGTACATAGCATATACAAGGCTGCAGGCTAATCCCTAGCACCACAAAACAAAACAAAACAAAACAAGAAGTCTATCTTCGGTTATTGCCCAGTACTCATGTAAGTGAGTATGTATCGGAAGTTTAAGTATGAAAGGCCACCCTTACTACGCAGAAATGCACTTTGGGATTTCTGTTTTGTGCTGCTGTTTTTAATTTAAATCAAAATGATTCTCAACTCACCTATAGTTATAACCTGTGGTTTGCAAAAAAAAAAAAAACAAAAACCTAATCTGCAGTGCACCTGAGCCTGATCAAGCCATTTGCCTTAGGTTACATGTGTTGTTAATACTTGGTGTTGAGTCAGAACCTAGGACTCCTCCCCAGCTTGTCTCTGCTCCAGCCACATGTTGCCCTCCTTTGGCTTCATATAGCAGGTGACCAGAGTGATTAGTCTAGACTGCTTAAGTGGTGTAGTTTCCCGGAGCTTCCCCTGCCTTGCCAACCACCATCTAAAAGCGAGCAAGTGGAATCTAACCATAGTGGC
Source organism: Pedetes capensis (assembly GCA_007922755.1). NCBI lineage: Eukaryota > Metazoa > Chordata > Mammalia > Rodentia > Pedetidae > Pedetes > Pedetes capensis. Next base: position 178,804 of record VMDO01000973.1, read on the forward strand.
AAGGCTGGATCCACTGTGGGGTCGATTTGGGGATGGCACCTGTCCACTAGCAGGGACATCTTTCTTCCTGCAGAGGCAGTGGTGTCTTTGTTTGCCAATGAGGATTTTCCTCTGTGTGCTGCTCTAATTGGTATCGTTGGCTGAACTATCAGAAAATCCTGTATCCCAAACACTAGGTCTCTAAAGTATGGCTACTCTATGCATTATCTCTGCTTTTTGAAAGGTGTTTTTTTTTTTTTTAAATCCTACATGAAAAAGCAAAAGAATAAACAAAACAGATGTAATTATATTTCAGAGTGACTTTAAATATTTTTGTGTCATAGGCAAAAATAAGGAACTCAATACATTCTAGCCTGATGCAGATTAAAGAGGCCACCTCTGGGCTTCGTTGCAGAAACCAGCCTTCCTTCTTTCCTTCCCTTCCTTCCTTCCTTCCTTCCTTCTTTCCTTCCTTCCTTCCTTCCTTCAGTAGCTAGTCCCTGGTTGTTTCCGTGTGCCGGGCCCTGGCAGTATAATAGCCCAGCCCTCAGGCAGAGAGATGCATTGGCACTGATTGCACAGATTCCCAAAGCAGTAGATAACAAAATGTTTTTGGAAGTTCTTCTCCCCATGTAGGAACCAAGGTTCCCTTTCATTGCCTGGTGTCTGCATAGTTCCTGCACATACCCGGCAGAGGTTACTCCTTTCTAACAGGCATCACATGCCAGCAGGGATGAATTAATAATTCTTTAGTTATTTCTGGATGACCTGTCTTCTTCATTTGATGCTAGGCCCTGTGGGCTCCTTCAAGACACAAGAGTTTTTTGAATCCCCCTTCTCCCTCTTGCCTTTTGTAGAAAGAGCGGGATTTGGAGTTGGCTGCTCGGATCGGCCAGTCGTTGTTGAAGAAGAATAAGACGCTCACCGAGAGGAACGAGCTGCTGGAGGAGCAGGTGGAGCACATCCGGGAAGAGGTGAGAGCTGGGGTTCTGGAGGGAGGGTTATGGGAGATGGCAGGGCATCCCAGGGAGCCTGAGGTGCGAGCCCAGCACCATCTGATCTGATGTGGTCCCTGGAGCTGCTGCCCTCTCTGCAGGCAGTGTGGACAGATCCTTCTCAGTGGGCCCAGTCCTCACTTGGTCAGTAGCCCAGGTACCCTGTGGTGTGGGCAGGCTGTGGTCCTTGTCCTCCAAGAGTGCAGAGCCTAACCATGTAGAGCCTCCATGCTTGACAATGGCACCCACGGGTCCATACAACAGCTGGCAGGGGGCTGCTGTCCCAGGTGGGGTTGGACAGCTGGAGGGGACCTGTGAGGAGCCAGTTTGTGCTGCAGAGTAAAGTGTCAGTTGGCATTCAGTAGGGCGATATGATTTTGTATGTGCGGAACAAAACAGGAAAAATAGGCTGCTGTTCTTATGGTAGAAATGCTATTATTTTCATGATACACTTCTTGGCTGATGGCTGTCAGGGTAGATTGGAAGGGCATAAAACTTCTGGGCGTCTCTGAAGGGGACCTAGATTTAGGAGGAGTAACTCTGATTTACTGGAAGGGATGTGTGGATATGGGGAGGTTGAATAGTCATCCCGGGTGGCTGGAACAGGGATTTGTTGTTGTTGTTAGGTGCTGTCGAGTCGGTGTCCGACTCATAGCGACCCTCTGTACAACAGGGGAAACACTATTGTCAGTGCTTCTCTGCTGTTCATAGGGTTTTCAATGGCAGGTTGATTTTTGGGAGGGGGTTGCCAGGTTCTTCTCCCAAGCCTACAGCTTCTGGTGTTCCCAGGCGGTCTCCCATCCAGGTACTAACCAGGCCCAACCCTGCTTAGCTTCCGAGATCTGACGGGATCGGATGCCACAGGGCTACAGCTGCAGGCGGAACAGGGATTAGAGCGTTTCTTATCACCCTGACTGTTCTTTTTTAATTCTGAGGATTCTCTTCCTTTTCTTTTCTTTTCTCCCCCCCCCCTTCTTTCTTTCTTTCTTTCCTTACTTGAGGGTTGAGCCCAGGGGCTCATACATGTTTTGCAAATGCTCTGCCACTGAGCTGTACACCTAGTCTTTTTTAAAATTTTTTTATTTTTATCTTGAGTCAGGATCTCATTAAGTTATATAGGCTCTGAACTTGTGATCCTTCTGCCTCTGCCTCCTGAGGTGCTGGGATCACAGGTGTGGGCCACTGCACCCAGCTTTCTTCCCTCTCATTTCTTCTCCCTTCTTTTCTATCAGAAGCATCCTTAGTAAGAGGGATGCCCTTATCCATGTCCCTAAACTGTCTCCAGACATTTTGTCATTCTCAATCCAAACAACCACAACATTCCATTGTCACCTGGGTTTAGTGGAATTAAGATGAGGTACAGCTGTCATACTATAAGGAAGGACTTCATCCCAGGCTGTCTTTGAAAGGTGGGAAGGTAGAGTCCTGTTGCATCCTAGGAGAAATAAAGTTGACTCTTGTCTTTTCTTCCTCCGGTGAGATGACCTGAAATCCCATCTTTTGGGTGGCTAGGAAGAAAGCCTGTGGGTCTGGGGTCCTGTGAGGTGCATGAGTCTGGGAAGGGCTTGGTGGTTTTTCAGGTAGGGTCAGCCAGCGGCCCATGGTGGCCCACACAACCCTATTCTGAGATGAAGTTTGGTTCCCACGGAAGTGAATGGCCTCTCCTTTCATTTGGCATCATGCTGGTCTCTGGCTACCTCCAAAGCCAATAAGCAGCCTCATACCCCCGGCTATCATTTTAGAGCCTTCTAGTCCTTTCTCTGCTCTTCTCTATACCAAGTAAAATTGTAAATTGAGATGGAGAAGCTTCTGCCAAAAAGCAGTCGATTGTGTTTTTCTTTAATGGGATCAAACTCAACCCTTTGAAACTCTATTTCTTTGAGTAGCGTGAAATCAACCCTTCGAAACTCTATTTCTTTGAGTAGCATGAAATCATTCAATGCCTTCATTTTCAGCGGGGAATGTGGCCCTAAGTAGTAAGTGCTCCAGCACGAAAGGGACTTGAGCTTTCCGAAAGCATGCAGCGGGCTGCTCTGTCTGTGCAGGTGTCTCAGCTCCGCCATGAGCTGTCCATGAAGGACGAGCTGCTTCAGTTCTACACCAGTGCCGCGGAGGAGAGCGAGCCCGAGTCTGTCTGCTCAACCCCGTAAGTCACCAGCCAGAGGGGCTTCTGGAGTCAGAGCACAGGCTGGCTCTTGTTGATGTCCTTGCAGTCCCCGAGGCAGGGTCACCAGTGTCTCTGCATGCTGCAGACAGAGCAGCTTGACTGTTTTAGTGGGACTGGCAGGGCAGGTTTTCCTTCTCCTCTTGCTTATTCAACAGGGCATGCTGATGGGTAACAGGGTGGGCTCTGAGGCCAGAGGAAATGCAAGGGTTCTGGGGTCACAGATGCCATGGTGGGTCCTTGGGCCAAAAGGCACGGGGGCTTCTGTGAGAGTCAGCAGAGCCTCGTGTTGGGAGCATGAGCTCGAGAGCCCTGTGGCCTGCATCCAGGCCTTAGCCATGCAGCTTACTAGCCACATTCCTTCACCTCTGTACTTGTTGGCCTCACCTGCAGAATGGAGCTACTAACAGTCCTTAGGTCATAGAGCTGTGAGCATTGATTGAGCTAATGCATGGAGAATATGTAAAAACCCTCTTAGCACATAGCTATGCATTGTAAGTGTTACAGAAACTCGCAGGCATCCTGGAATCATGTTGGCTTTAAATAGAGTTGATTCCCCCCGAGGTCTGAGGGGAAGTGGCAACTGAACGTGGTCGACGGAGGGATGGATGTGGGTCTGAAGTGGCAGGGAGCCTGCGCAGTGGGTGGGGGGCAGCATTTTCCCAGGCATGGGGCAGCAGGCAGAGTGAGAGCCTCGTGAACATCCGTGGTGGCGCTAGAGGAAATGTCCCCCTCCCAAGTTACGAGTGCAGTCTCTTCCCCAGGCTGAAGAGGAATGAGTCGGCCTCCTCGGTCCAGAATTACTTCCATCTGGATTCTCTTCAGAAGAAGCTGAAGGACCTGGAAGAGGAGAACGTCGTACTTCGATCCGAGGTGAGGTGCACACCCGCTCTGGCCCCCGTTAGAAGGATGGTTTCCCGCTTGCCCCATGGGGCAGGAATCACTCTGGTTGCAGTGCCGTCTGTGGAGGTGCCCTTCTGCAGATCCACCTGCACCTGGGCTTGCTGGGGCACCGGTGGCTCAGCACGCAGCCTCGGTCCATGCGAGCCAGTGGATTGTGCAGTGTGTGCACTGAGAGGAGGGGTGGGGCCCGCCGCTGCTCTGGGAGGCCCTTTCCAGCGCCCTCTAGTTATGACTGTAGCACCCAATAACTGATCAGGAGGCCAGGGGCGAAGCCCGTTCTCAAGTTCCTGCAGATCAGATTTGCTTTAAGGCGGTGGGACACCAGAACTTGGAGACCCTGTTCTTAAACAATTAACTTACACAGCTTGATCCGAGATGACTTGGGAACCTGTGCTTTGGAGGAAGGCACCGTGCCAGCACGTCGCCTATAGTATTTTTAAAAATCTTCACAAGGCTGAAAGCTAGTAACTTCGATTCTCATTTACAGATGCGTCTGAGCATCTGGCCCAGCCAAATGCCCCAGGCTTCTGAGTGTTTGGAGATCTCAAGGTTGTGCGAATTAGAAATGACAATGCCAGAATTTGCAGATCTCTAACTCTAAGGCTATGTTGTCCCCTTCATCCCCTGCCCCTCTGAAAATACTGATGCACGCAAACCTACTATTTGTCCTAATTAGCAGCAAGCTTGTGTTCTGTAGCGAGAGGAATGGTGCTGGCCTGTTTTATAGGCCCTTGTCCGTCTGGTTTGGGCTGTGTGCCTACCTCTGCTGGCCCCAGACTCCCCAGACCCCCTCCAGTAGGCAAGACTGTCTTTCACCTTGAACTTGACACACATTGGACAGAGCCTTCTGTCTGGACCTGACAAGATCCCCCTCGGCCTGACCTACAAGCCTTGCCTTTTCCAGCTCTTCATTTACTAATTTGAACCATAACCTAGAGCGACCAAGCAGGTTGCCCAGGTTTTCTCTGCCACCCCATGTGGAGCCAGGACTCTGCTCTGCACTCTGAGTCCCATGCTGACCTCTCAGTATCTGGCCCAGCTCGATCTCAGTGCCCCAGGCCTAGACACCCAGCAGTGCCTGGCCTTCTCTCCGTCTGCACCTAGAGCTCACCGAGGGCATCTGATCTGGCAGCAGGTTCCTACGCCCGCTTCTGTTCTCAGAAGTGTGTTAGCTCTGAGGCCAGGACCCAGATGCTCAGTGGCACCTTCCCTATACCTGGGGCATCTCTGGGCCTTCAGACTTCTTTCTTCCCACCTTTTCAGCCAGAGTGAGCTGTCCAGAGTCCTGGGAGAGCTCTTGGCAATCTGAATGTTAATGCCTTTGTACTGGACCTTGTGCTTAGCAAGCTGAACACGATAGGTTTAACTCCACCTCAGAACTTCACAGTTCAGGGCCTGGCACATAGTAGGGGCATGGTAAATGTTAGCCGTTCTTGTCTGGTTATCTTTAGAACGCCTCCCATAGCTGGCCCACCCTTAGGCACTGCCAGGGCTACATGTTTCATATCTACGAGCCAGAGAGACACAGATACTGTATATTCCTGAATCTAATCCACACCCTTCCAGCAGTTTGAGTGGGCTACAAAATCAGATGTAAATTAGAATCATCTGTGGATTGGATTCACGGTCCAGAACTCGCTTTCGCACGAATCCAACCCACATGGAATGCTAATCCGATCTGGTTTTGTAGCCCTCTCAAACTGCTGAAAAGGTGCAGATTAGATTCAAGGATATGTGGTGAGTAGCAGACAGACGGATGTGATGGCAGCGTTGGTGTTTTCACAGTCTGGCATGTAGTTCCTGTGCTCGTGGTTCCATATGTCACCCACTAGGGGTGCACTTTTGTCACTTTTCGGCTCTCAGAATGTGCGTGCAGTAACTAAGTTGGACATTGAATTGGCCTTCTGTACTCCAGGGTGTGACAGGTGACGGGTTGGAGGATGCTGAAGGGCAGCTTTCCAGACCCAGGTTTGCCCCTGCTCTGTGCCTCAGTCCCTGGCTGCCTGGCAATCTGGCAGTCCGGGTGTGAGGGCCGGGCTCTGACCTCAACCTTGTCCACAGGCCTGCCAGCTGAAGACAGAGACTGTCACCTATGAGGAGAAGGAGCAGCAGCTGGTCAATGACTGCGTGAAGGAGCTGAGTATGTCCCAGCCTGCACCCCTCTACCCTCTGGGACCTGCCAGCACCATGACAAATGGCTTTGTGTCTCCCCTGATGATGTACAGTCTCCCTGCCAGCCTGTGGCTTGGTGACATTTTTCTTACAACTAGAGACCTCCCCTACCTTTGTGTGGACCCCTTTTCCCCAACTGTGATTTGGGTAGTGGGTTGTCAGCCATACATTATCTCAATTTCTTGCTGAGATGGATATTTAATTTTAATTTTGGCTTTCCATTGGAATATTGCCTGCAGCCATACCACTGTGGCCTCCGATCCCGTCAGATCTTAGAAACTAAGCAGGGTTGGGCCTGGTTAGTACTTGGATAGGAGACTGCCTGGGAACACCAGGTGCTGTAGGTTTGGGAGAAGGACCTGGCAACCCACTCCTGAAGAACCATCAGCCACGGAAAACTCTGTGAATAGCAGAGAAACACTAACAATACTGTTTGGCCTGTTGTTCGTAGGGTCGCTGTGAGTCAGACACCGACTCAATAGGCACCTAAAAACAACGTTGGAATATTAGTTACTTAATGCCTAAGTTAGGCTCAGATACAGGCTCCCCCTGCATTGGAGATGTGGGAAAACACTTGTTAATAATTCAATTTGTGAAAATTGAGGACAGTGTTCTCAGTTTTGCAAATAAGTCCTTCCCCCCATGATTTCCATTATAAATTTACAAGGTTAAGGTAAGACAAAAGGACAAACAGAATATTTTGCATTTCGGCCATGTACTAAGTAAATGAAATGCACCCCATGTCCAGATCTACTAGAGTGGGCTGTGGCTCTGAATGTGATGGGAACCGTTCTCTGAGTCAGCAGTAGTTCCGTTCTAGAATAGGGTGCACCCGGGCTTCCTCTTGGTCAGATGGATCTGCGTAGGTGTGGAATGTTGGGACTTGGCTGTGTGCACCTGTGTTCTTTGTGCCACCTCCAGCTCCTTCCTGGAGCCTGCCTCATTCCCTCTGGGAAGATAGTCTTGGTTGGTGCAGTCGGGCCTCCACTTCGAGCCCAGCAGTGACTGCTCGTGAGACAGCTGAGTTCCTTCTCAGCACTGAAGAAGCCACTCTGCTCCCCATCGGGAAAAATGTCCACTATGAACTCCCTCTTCATGCATACTCTCAGCTCTCCCCAATAAAAGATGGTTTTTCACATGCAAACCACTGAAAAATCATTCTCTCTGGTCTGTGTGTGTGGTCGTCACTTACTCGTGTGATTATCTTTTCTTTGTCCAAGGGGATGCCAACGTCCAGATTGCTAGTATCTCAGAGGAATTGGCCAAGAAAACTGAAGATGCTGCCCGCCAGCAAGAGGAGATCACACACTTGCTGTCACAGATTGTCGATTTGCAGAAAAAGGCAAAAGCTGTAAGGCTTCTGTTTGGCTAACACAGCATAGCAATGCTGAGATGGGAAAGGGCAGTAATGTGGAAGACAGTTTCCTATCTTAGGAGTGTGTGTTGCTCCTTTGGAGAAGGGTTTCTGTAATATGAACCGGTTGCCCTGAATTGGCCCTGGGTCTTATTTATGACCTCTTGTCTCCTGAAAATAATCTATAAATTAGTTGAATTCTTATTGTTGTTGTTGTTAGGTGCCGTCGAGTCGGTATCCGACTCATAGCGACCCTCATAGGGTTTTCAATGGCTGACTTTTGGGATTGCCTTGGGAGTGGATTGCCAGGCCCTTCTCTCATTTTTGCGATGCTGGGAATTGAACTTGGGACCTCAGAGACTGCAGCGCAGCGCTCTACTAACTGAGCTAAATCCCAGCCCCAGTCGAATTCTTAGGACTATAGATAATGGAGTTTTCGAATTTAACTTACGGATTATCTAGCCAAGTACTTGTTTTTACTTCGGAGACTGGGTATATTCTACTGCAGTGTCCCCTTGAGATTTAAGATGAAGTTTAGTTTCCTGTATGAGGCCTTTGCTGTAAGAGAGAGATGAAATGCTTCTGGAAGAGTAAAAAAAGAAAAAAGAAGTGCTTCCAGAGAGCAGCCCTTTCTTTGGAGGTGAGGGTGGGCTAGGGAGGATGAGTGTGGATTCAGGAAAGACTTTGCCTTAAAAATTATATCAATGACAACATTTTACTCTAGTATAAGGTACATGTTTTCTTTTAGAAGGGTGATGAGTTCATAATGGATCAGGTAACAAGAGGGGAAAGTTGGGCATGTCTGAGTATCTTAACAGAGAACATGACTTATCTTTGCATGTTTAGTGCGCAGTGGAAAATGAAGAACTCGTCCAGCACCTGGGGGCTGCCAAAGATGCCCAGCGGCAGCTCACGGCTGAGGTACGTCTCTCCGTCATCTCTTCCGGACCTCCCTTGACAGGTTTTGGTCATGCCTATGGTAAAAGCCATTTTTATATTGAATTTAGCATCATTTTTACCTTGTTTATCTGCTTGCTGCCCATGTTGCTGGCTGTAAGCACCAAGGAGGTGATGCTCCACCCTAGCCCATGGCCTGGTGTGCCCAGCTTCTAATAAATGTTTAAACAGGGAGTATTCAAAAGAGCACACGTGTGAAAGGAGCTGTTCAAAGATGCATCTTGAAACTGGGGTGTGCTGATTTGCTTTTTCTTTCATTAAGGTTTTATCTGGGTTGCCCATTGTTACCACTTTAGGAGCTTTCCAAGTCTATAAGCTTTTTCCAAGTCAAAGCAACAGGAAGCTTGGAGGACTCTGCTGTTTGGCCATAGACCCCCAGGGCAGCGGAATCCAGTACTGCTGGGGACTTGGATAAATTGCTGTATCTTTGTGGCTCCTAGGTGGGCAGGCGTGTGTGCCCCTGGGTGCTCACGAGGTCCTGACCCATCGCATCTCTTCTGGCTTCCTACAGCTACGTGAGCTGGAGGACAAGTACGCTGAGTGCATGGAGATGCTTCACGAGGCACAGGAGGAGCTGAAGAACCTGCGGAATAAGACCATGCCCAACACCACATCCCGGCGCTACCACTCGCTGGGCCTGTTTCCCATGGTGAGCTGCGGCTTCCTCCCAGCACCCAGTTCCCATCTGCAGGGGAGTGGGCGTCCTTCTGGTAGGACAGGGTGGTGTCTGATATTCTGACCATAGGATTTATGTCTTCTTTTTATTATTTATGGCAGGTGTAGGGGGTTAAAACCAGGGACTCACACATGCCTAGCAAGTGCTCCACCACTGAACTGTACCTCCAGTCCATTTTTAATTTTTTTTTTTGGGGGGGATGGGGGAAGGACCTCACTAAATTGCACAGACTGCCTCTGGCCTGGGGCTTGTGATCTTCGTGCCTCAGTCTCCTGAGTTGCTGGGATTACAGGCATGCATCATACTGCCTGGCTTGAAGTTACATCTTTACAGGGAGCCTCTCATTTTGCAGGTTGAATTTGGACCCAAGTCAAGGGCATGTAAGCCAAGCTGGGTGGCTTCTTAATTACATAAGATTATTGGTTCTTTATTTTCCATCTCTTCAAATTGTTATCTTTTCTACTCTTGCCATTAAAAGACAAATTTACTACGAACTTGATTTAGTTAGATGTAATTGACACTTTTTTTGGTTTTTTTTCCTGATCTTATCAGAGTATATGCTGTTTTGGCCTCACAAATGCATTCCAAAATTATTAAAGCACTTGTACAGTTCTACTTATTCTTTGTATGCTTATTGGTCATTCCTTTGGTGGCTTTCAGTATCTGTGATCTGAAAACAACTTTCATTTTTTTCATGGTATTTCCCTGCAGTCTTATTTCTTTAGCCCTAGCTTGATTTGTTTATTGTTTGGGCTTTGGGGGAACATGGTGGAGAAGTGGATTTTCCAGGTGAATCTCCCTGGGGAAGTTGGGCAGCATTAAACTGAGCTCCTTGGCCAGTCATTTCCTTATAACATTTGACTACAGGGAAATGAGCTTACTCATTTTATTTTCTATCAGATTAAAGCCCCTGGAAGGTGGGGGTCATGTCTAATTTGTGATTATCCTCTCTCCCTCCCTTTAATATTCTGTACCAGGCATGGCATTTTTTATGTTGCACAGCTGTAGATACATAATAGATACTGTGCGTGGATGGAAGGATGATGGGTGGATGGCCTGAAGAGCAAACTACCAGAGCAGCTTTCTATTTAGGCTCTGTTTCCATGACTTGCTTAAACATCAAATTCTCTCTGAGGCCAGAAGAGCTTTGAAACTCGCCTAGGTGAGACAGGACAGGATGGCTGTATAAATGTTTGCAGAATCCAGTCCCTTCTGCTTCTGGCCTTTCCTTGGAGCTGTGTTCCTTCAGCTTCCCATTACTGACCCTGGCAGGCGTCGGCCCCACAGGCTTCTCTCCTTGTCCGGCCGTCTTTTCTTAAATTATGATCTCTTCTCTTTTTGCTTTCACACATCAAAATCAGGCTAGAATTTTCTCTCTCTTGCTTTTAAAAAACCTGATTGGTATGTAAGGGAAATCAAAAAGAAAAATATAATCAGCTTTCCAAGGCGCAGATGGGTGATCTAGGAATTCCAGGGATCTTCTGAAAAGCAACGAGGAACATTCTATCTCTGGAGTTCCCTGATTTGTCGTGATGGGCTGGCCTGCGTCACTCTTCGGGTTGCTTGCCTGGGTTTCGCTCCTTTCTGGTTTTTCTCTGGTGCACCGAGCTCACAGGGCCATCTTGTTTCATGGGTACCTGGGATTCACACCAGGTTCCTGGTCCCAAGGTCACACTTGTCTTTGAAAATGAAACCATTGCATGAGAAAGGTTGAATTGAAGATACGCATTTCAGTTTTTTTTATTTTTTCTGGATGCATTCTCAGCTTCCATATTTGCTGAAATAAAGCTTTTGTTTGCCTTTTTCTGTAGCTGTTGGCAAGCTCAGTTTTTGAAGGTGGCTATTTTTAAAGTGCATTATGCATGGAAGGTATTTAAAGCAACTAAATATTGCACATGCCTGCAGTCATAACACTGTGGTGTCCGATCCCGTCAGATCTCAGAAGCTAAGCAGGGTCGGGCCTGGTTAGTACTTGGATGGGAGACCTCCTGGGAATACCAAGTGCTGTAGTCTTGGGAGAAGGACCTGGCAACCCACTCCCAACAAAACAATCTGCCATTAAAAACCCCATGAATAGCAGAGAAGCACTGACAATAATTTCATCTGTTGTACTTAGGGTGGCTATGAGTCGGACAATGAGTCAGTGGCACCTAACAACAACAAAATGTTGCACGATGCCTGTATTGTGGAGCAGAACGCCCAGATCTGACTCTTTTGCTCCCTACCATTCTAACTATGGAACTAAACATCAAGTTGCAGTTTTTGCTTATCAGTGTTCCCAGGTCTTTCTCCTTGTAGCAGGGGTTCATAATCTCGGATCCATAGATAGAATTTAGGGAGCCTGTGAACTCTGAGGAAAATTATCTTTTATTTTCATTAATCCCTAGCTGTTTTCAGTATTTTTTTTCTCTATGAAGGTAGGTGGTTGTTCTTAGGTACAGTTGAGTTGGGTCTGACTTACAGTGACCCTATGTACAATAGATGAAATACTACTCAAAACTGTGCCTTGCCTAGCACTGTTGTCAGTGTTTCTCTGTTACGGATAACACTGTGAAGAATGGGAATACCGAAGCACTTAATTGTACTCATGAGGAATCTGTACACGGACCAGGAGGCAGTCATTTGAACAGAACAAGGAAACACTGCCTGGTTTAAAGTTAAGAAAAGTGTGTGTCAGGGCTGTGTCCTTTTACCGTACCTCTTCAGTCTCTATGCTGAGCAAATGATCTGAGAAGCTGGACTTTATGAAGAAGAATGTGGCATCAGGAGTGGAGGAAGACTCATTAACAACGTGTTATGCAGATAACACAACTTGGCTTGCTGAAAATGAAGAGGATTTGAAACATTTACTGATGAAGATCAAAGAACACAGCCTTCAGTATGGATTATGACTCAACATCAACAAAACAAAAATCCTGGTTCAGTGTGCAACTTCATGACAAATGGAGAGAAGACTGAGGTGGTCTAAGATTTTGCTTTACTTGGTTCTACAATCAACAGCTATGGGAACAGCAGTCAAGAAATCAAAACATCATTAGGAAAAGCTGTTGCAAAAGACCTCTTTAAAGTATTGAAAAGTAAAGCTGTCACATTAAAGATTAAGGTGCCCCTGACTTGTGCCATGGTATTTTCAGTCACATCATATGCTGTGAAAGCTGGATGTTGAATAAGGGAAACAGGAAAAGAATTCATGCTTTTGAAGTATGGTGTTAGAGATGGGTATTGAATATACCATGGACTGCCAAAAGAACCCATAGATCTGTCCTAGAAGAAGTGCCACCAGAGTGTTTTTTAGAAGCAAGCATGGCTAGACTGTGTCTTACGTATTTTGGACATGTCAGGAGGGACCAATCCCTGGAGGACATCATGTTTGGTAGAGTGGGAGGGCAACGAAAAAAGGAAGACCCTCCACTAGATGGATTGACACAATGTCTGCAACAATGGACTTAAACATAAAAAAGATTATGTGCCTGGCACAGTGTCAGGAGTGTTTTGTTCTGTTGTACATAGGATTGCTCCGTGTCGGACTTGACTCAACCGCACCTAACAACAACAAAAACATGAAGGTAGGTAATAAGCTACAATTATATTACCACTACCTGTGACTTTAGAAATCATAGCTATTTTTCATAGCATAGTTCAGCATTACAGATGCCTCAAAATACCATTGATACAAATTTCTACTTCAGAATTACAATTTACAGTCCTAATGCCAAATATATATGTGTGTGTGTGTGTGTGTGTATGTGTGTTTGTGTGTGTGTGTGTGTATATATATATATGTAAATAAGTTATCTTCTTTGTCATCCTAATTTTATTTATTTAAAAATATTGTTCTAGCCAGGTGCTATGACACACACCTGTGATCCCAGCAACTTGGGAAGCCAAGGCAGGAGGATCACAAATTTGAAGCTAAAGCCAACCTGTGTAACTTAGGGAGACTTTGTCTTAAGATAAAAAATAAAAAAGGAGCTGGCATATGGCTTAGTGGTAGATCACTTGCCTAGCAGGTTCAGTCCCTGAGTACTGCAAAAAATACATGCATACATACGTATGTATGTACCTTCAAATATTGTTCTGACAAGGGATGTACACACTTCCGCAACTGCTAGAGGGGAGGGAGTCATGGCCAAAAAATGTCACAGCACCTGCTCATCACTCTCCCCCAGCATGGCTTTGAAGTTAGCCATTTGCTATCTCATTTTTTTAGGGTATATGAAGGTCCCTTCCTCTCTGTTTTATAGAACTCTGAATGTAAACTATATGGTGAATAGCAGAATACAGAAAAACATGTTGGCTTAAACAGACTTCACACTCGTGGGGAAGCCCTCACCGCAGGCTATGTTCATGGGACTCTGTGGGTAATGACTATGAAATTAAGTGGCAATGAGCCTACCCAGAACTTTACTGATCAAGCTTCTGGTGGGCTCCTCTGCAGTGTCCCCACTTGGTTCCCACTCCAGGCTGGAGTGCCCCTACAGACTGTGGGGGCCCCCGTGCTTCCTGCTTGGAAGCATAAATTTAAATCAGTTAAAGTACAATTAAGAATTCTGTTCCTCAGTCACACTGGCCACCTTACGAGTGCTCAGTTTTGCCGGGGGCTCGTGGCTCCCATATTGGACAGTACAGACAGAGGACTGTCAGTCAGCCGTGTGGGTTAGTGTGGAGTCAGCCCCGCTCAGTTAGGCCTATGTGAGTGTCCTCCACTGGTGCTGAGCATGTGAGTACCTGCCGCATGAGTGCGAGGGGCTATCAGGATTGCCCTGGGGCAGTAGGAGTGGTGGGGGACAGGATAGGGGCATCCATCAGGAGCCCTGTGTTGTTGAGTCTCACCTCAGGGCCTGGCCCATTGGGAAAGAGAGAAGCCCTCAGTGACTGGCCTTCCCCTGACCATGAAGTTCTTGACCTAGCCAGAGAGGGAGATCAGTGAGCTGATCAGAACTCTAGCAGGGCCTTATGGGTGGGTGCCTGCCTGGGATGAAATGAAGGTTCCTGGTGGAAACAGGAGTCCTGGGTTTCCCAAGCAGGTTGGTAAAAGGTGGGTTGGCCATGGCTTGCTGGTGGGGAAAGGAACTTCCTCACGAGAGGCCGGGTCAGGGGGACATGAAAACAGAGGTCTAGAGGGGACAGCACCCACAACTCAGGTCACGCACACGGAGACCTTCTCTCCCCAGCAGAACCAGAAGGCCCTGTGACAGGGATGCCTGCTTAGGAGCCAGAGGTGGAAGCCTTGGTCTGGCCTTTGTGTCAGTGTGGTGGGGCAGGGCCTGTAGCAGACCCTGTAGCTGGGAGGACCATCATTTAGTGGGGCCATGAGGCCATATCTGACAGATGGGAAGCCTGGAGGGATTTGGAAATTGACCTGCCTTGCCATTCTGAGCACACTCCCCCTCCCCATGCCCCATGAGTTCTCCGCTCTCCTGGGGCCACATTCATAGCTCTGTGGTTTGGCCAAGGGGATGTGGCTTCCCTTTCAGCCACTCGGCTGCATGTGAATTAGGAGCTTTGCACTCCGTGCCTAGTGATGCTGCTGCCACGTTCAGTACCTGCCTTGGGCCGTGCTCAGCCAGGGTCTCTCACAATGGAGAATGCTCTTAACCTTGCACTGTGCGGCGGGAAGTCCGGGGGCTTCTGATGCCTCAGTTCACTCTCCTGTGGCTGCCCTGGCTCAGACCTCTTTTAGAGACAGAGCCTTTGAGTAGCTGCTCACTTGGCATGTGTCTCCTGGCTTTCCTAGGACTCCTTGGCAGCGGAAATCGAGGGAACGATGCGCAAGGAGCTACAGTTGGAAGAGCCCGAGTCGCCAGACATCACGTACGGCTGGATGGTTTTTATAGTTCTGAGATTCCCAGAGCCCACCTGTGACCTGAGATGTTCAAAAGCTAGCCATGTTTAAGCTAAAGACACCAACAGGCTGTGACCATGGTCCTTCCTGGTCCAGATTAAGGGAATAAGAGAACACAGCTGGTATCATCCCTCAGCTCCTCTTGTGAGGTTTTAGTGATATGATGAACTTTCATGACATTGGAGGAGGAGAGATATGTCCTCTATTAACACCGTGACATTTGACATGACTGTGAATTTTTGTTTTTCCTTTCAGTAGAAAGCATTGCTTTAAAATTTTTTAATGTCTGTTAGGAAAAGAAAAATAGAGATGCAGGATGGGACACCCCATTCCTCAGTGTCACGAGAAAGGCTTCCAGGCCTTTCTGGATGTGCCTAGGGTGTTGGCCTCTACATCTCTCTTCCTAACTTCAGATCCGGTGCTTGGCCTGCCTCCGGGTGTTTATAAGGAACCTGTGGACCAGGTTTCATCATGTTTTCTCTCTACCCATGCTCCATAGACAGAGCTTAACTGGCAGTGACAAGTGTCCAGATGACTTTAATATGTGTGTAGCCCTCTGCAGCCCCAAGGGAAAGGGCCATTATGGAAACATGCTTATCCTTTTCTCCTTAGAACACATTAGCATCAAAGTGTGGTTCTGCTCTTAGAAATGGAAGTTTCCAAAAATAGAGATATCTGATATTTATCTTCTAGTAGAAGTTTGCCTGTAGCTGTACCACTGTGACCTCTGATCCCATCAGATCTCGGAAGCCAAGCAGGGTCGGGCCTGGTTAGTACTTGGATGGGAGACTGCCTGGGAACACCAGGTGCTGCAGGCTTGGGGAAGGACCCGGCAACCCATTCCCAATAAACAATCCACCATTGAAAACCCTATGAATAGCAGAGAAACATTAACAATAGGGTTTCACCTGTTGTGCATGGGGTGGCTATGAGTGGGATACCGACTTGACAGCATCTAACAACAACAAGTAGAAGTTTAAGACTAAAAGTCTTGCTTTTTTTATTTATATGTGTGGTCAACACATATTCATTCTACAAATATTTATTGAGCTCCCCTGTATGCTCAGCAGTGAACAATGTCATCCTGGAGCTTTCATTTTAGTGGAGATTGTGAAAGAAGAAAACTCGCTTGTTGTTGTTGTTAGGTGCCATTGAGTCAGTATCCGACTCATACGACCCTCATAGGGTTTTCAATGGCTGAGTGCTTCGGGATTTCCTTGGGAGTGGATTGCCAGGTCCTTCTCCCATTTTTGCGGTGCTGGGAATTGAACTCGGGGCCTCAGAGACTGCAGTGCAGCGCTCTACCCACTGAGCTAAATCCCAGCCCAAAAACTCGCTTAGGATGGAAGTAATACTTAAGTATTTTTAATTGCAGGTCAAGGTTTGTGTGTGGGGGCACCAGGATCATTTTGGCTAGCAGTACCTTTAGTATCTACAACTTTGCATTAGAGTCTTGGATTCAGTGGGCATTGTCTCCTGATTTCACATTGTGAAGGAGGTGTGCAGCACCCTAAGGAACATGTGTAGGCACAGGACAGCAGGCTGCTTGGGGGTTCATTAAGGGCCATGTGCTTTTTCGGCCCCTCCATTAATCATATCTGGGGGGGTTTCAGTCCAAGGTCCACCCCAAGTTTGCTTATTCATGGATGCTGTGCATTCTTCCCAGGCACCAGAAGCGTGTCTTTGAGACTGTGAGGAACATCAACCAGGTCGTCAAGCAGAGGTCTCTGACCCCTTCTCCCATGAACATCCCTGGCTCCAACCAGTCCTCAGCCATGAACTCCCTCCTGTCCAGCTGCGTCAGCACCCCCCGGTCCAGCTTCTACGGCAGTGACATCAGCAATGTTGTCCTTGATAACAAGGCTAACAGCATCATCTTGGAAACTGAGGCATCTGAGCTGGGGTGAGCGAGTTGGGAGTTTTTATTGTTCTGTTTTGGGGAGAGAAGAGTAGTACTATGAATTGAGTGCAGGCTTAGAAGTAAGGGGAGGGAGGTTGATGAGAATCACCTCCAAAGGATAGGCCTTACCTTTCTGCAGATTTGGTCTACCAACCTGCTGATCTTCCTTATCCTTGATGCTAATATTTTAACCAGTTTGAAGAACTATAACAATACTGAAAAGTCTGCTTTCCTGTAAGTCATTGAAGGAAAGGATTAATGAATACTTTTCCCCTTTAATTATCACTATTGAGCTAAAGAATAGACATCTGTTTTGTGAACCTCTTTGTAGCGTAGATGTTGGAAAAGCTAACGAGGATCCAGACTCTGCATCTGGTTTACTTCAGAAGGTGGCGTATAGGGGTCTAGAGTACTCAATAAGTGTTTCTCATGTCATAGGCTGAAGGGTGGGCCTTTCTCAGCAGTGGTCAGTTCCTTTGTCCTGAGCCTTTGCAGAACCTGGTCCCTACCATTTTCCCTGCTTTGTGCACCCCTGTCTTCTGATTTAACTAACATTGATTCTTCCGAACCAGTAGGATCAGACAGATGAGAACTTAGTGGTCAGAACTCGTTTTGTTCAGAGCTAGGAGCTCAGCCCCTTAATTCAAGAGGAAAGAGGAGTCCCTCTTGAACTAGCTGACCTGGGTAGCCAGGAACTGCAGCCTGAAGAAGGCTATGTCCAAAAGGCTCAGGGGATGATTTTTCCTTAGAATGTGTACATTTTCACCCGACCCTAGTGCCCCTGCCTCGCCCCCCACCCTGCCCCTCAAAGAAAAATTCACCTAAACCCACAGTGGGTAGTAGTTCTGGGCAGGCGTTTGTTTCCCTGTCGTTGCTAGAACGTCCCCTGCTGGCCATGGTGTCCTTCAAGTCCTCCAGAGCCTGGAGCTGCCCTTCTGGCCATTTAGTCCTCAGGCCTTCCTGCTCCTCGGCGCCCCCTGCCGGCTGGCCGACCTCATCACGTTTCTCCTCCAGGAATGACGAGAGGAGTAAGAAGCCAGGGACGCCGGGCACACCGGGCTCTCACGACCTGGAGACCGCGCTGAGGCGGCTGTCCCTCCGCCGAGAGAACTACCTGTCAGAGAGGCGGTTCTTCGAGGAGGAGCAGGAGAGGAAGCTGCGGGAGCTGGCAGAGAAGGGCGAGCTGCGCAGCGGCTCCCTGACGCCCACCGAGAGCATCATGTCACTGGGCACCCACTCGCGCTTCTCCGAGTTCACGGGCTTCTCGGGCATGTCCTTCAGCAGCCGCTCCTACCTGCCGGAGAAGCTGCAGATCGTGAAGCCGCTGGAAGGTGACCGCCAGGGGCCTCGGCCCCTCTCTGCCCTGCTCAGCGACTCGCTGTGGGCCCTGATCCACCACCGGAAAGCGGGCCACCACTGTCATGTCTACTCCTTTTTCTTCCGCGACAGCCACCCGCGCTGCTGGTTTGAGTTCCTCTGAGGTGGCGCTCAGCCCCGCCTGGGTCTCTGCGGAAGGTTGTGCAGTGCATGCCCGAGCCACCGCACCAACCCCAGGGCCATGTGCACTGTGGCCTGCGCAGCCTCTCTTTGCCCTTAGTGCCTTAGCAGAGGATCAGACACACCGGAGGGTCTGAGAAGGGTGGAGAATTAATGCTTGGGCTTCTCAGAAATTTTCCTGTCAAGTAGTGCCAAGCAAACACTGTAAGTAGGTTTTTTCCAATAACCACGTGAAAGTGATCTGTGGGCTCACGTGTTTTGATCTTCCTATAAAGAGGGTGTGGCTTTCTGAGGAGCATGTGCTGTGAGTCAGGGTCCTGGGGTCTGTAATTTGGAGGTGAGGGATGCGGTAGCTGTGGAAACTAGTGAGTTTTGTATTTCTGTAATCCCCTCTCTACATGGCAGTTCACATTTTAATATCAGGGCTCCTTGGATGATTAAATACATGAAAAAAAAAACAAAACAAAACCAAAACACCTTTTTTCTTTCCTTCTCATTTTTCTTTTCTGCTTTTTCTTTTTTCTTTTTCTTTTATTTGTTTTTTGTTTTTGTTTTCTTTGCTTTGGGTATTATAAAAGGTTGTCGCTGTACCTACTGCTACCCTGGCAAGAGCTACCAAGTATTTGTAGTTTTTAGGTTTTACTTCTTTAGTTTGGAAGCCCACATGAGTTTGAGAAAGTGTGTTAGAATTCTGATTACAATTTTGATGCAAAGCCAAGTCAGAATTTCTGTAAGTCAGTATTTTTCAACTTTTATTATTACCCCTCCTAAGGAGCACTTTTAGACACTTTTACCTAATGGCACTTCCCACTATGAAATTTTGATGCCACAGATATGGCATGTATATACTTGTGTCCTGTGCCTAAAAGGAGTACAATTGTTTTTCACCTCAAAGCCCCTGTTTATGCCCCCTTGGGGACAATGTTGCCTCTGCTGAGAGCAGAGGCTGTAGGGCAAGGTTGTGCTTATTAAGGGCCCAAGACATGCAGAGGTCCTGTATTTTCCAAAGGAAGGAAGAGGATGGACTGTTTTTTCCGTTTTCTTGATTATATTTTATTGTATAATTTAGCTCCTTCCTAGATCTTAGAAAAGGGATGTCTCACTCTTTTTTGTTTATCAGTTGTAAACTTGGCAATTGTTTTCTGATCTGCAATTATGTCTGTTTTTCTTTCAATAAAACCTTCCATTTCTGCAATTTTACTTTCTCATTTTCTTTTTCTTCCTCTGTCTCAAAGATCATTGAACTTTATCATTTCTATCTTGTCTGCTTTCTGTATTGTATTTCATCAGATCATCTAAGAATATGTTTTGGGTGCATTTTCCAAGCATATCACAGGATGAGATTTTTAAAAATTTATTTTGACCCCAGTTTGTCTTTATTTCTTGTAACCTTGTGAGTTAGATAGCAGTATTTTTTGTGATAAGTTAATAGAATAAGAAGAAATCACACTCAGTTTCCACAATGAATTTCATCTGTGGCATTGTGTTCCCCAGGAAGCTAGCTTGCTACAATTAAAAAGTCATGTCTTATCACTATAGCTTATAACAATCCTTATGTTAAAGAGCCTTTGAGCTCCACTTTATAGTTCTCTGACTTCATTTTTAGCTGTTTAAAATACAACCAATGTTTTTCTTCCTCTCCCTCCACAATTATTTTTTGTGTTTCTGTGTTTACTTTGGTAAGATGGGGTGCTAACACAGAGGGTCACCCGACTCTAGATTCTGTTGGATAAATTGCCCCTCCTTTTGAGCTGTTGCCCTTATTTATGAGGAGTAAATGTGATGTGTTATGTATTTTGCCTTGCACCCATTAAAACTTGGGCACCTCAAACTTGCCCCTGTTCCAGAAGCTTAAGTCTAAAGAGCTGAGTTACTGGTGTTGAGACCTGGACCAGCACTATGCTGGGGTCGTGTTCTTATGTCCTTTTCCACTAGCCCAATGAGAAGCCAATAGAATTCCCTTGATCTCTAGCAGCCCAGGTCAAGGTACCTGGGGTGAGGCCCTTGGAGAATGTTGGCTAGGATCACAGCAGACAGCCAATCAGTGTCCTCCATCTGTGTCTCCCTTACACATTTAATTAATCTTGCCATCTCCTAATTGTGTTAGCCAAACTAGCTGAGTTAGGTGCTTAAGAATGCTAGCACTCTTGTCTCTTCATCTAACCTTACAAGTTTTAAGCAGGCAAAAAACAAAATATTCAAACTAGAAAGATACCTGCATTAAAAATACTGAGGCAGGCAGTATTCCCTTTCCTGTGTTTTGCTGCTGTTTCTGATTATTAACTGAGGTAGTATTTCCAAATAAAGTTAATATGTAATTAGAAAGAGCAAACACTTTAGGCTGTGCGTTTTCCTGCAGGTTTCATTCTGGCTTTTAAGCCCTGGTGCTCTTCAGATGTAAATGGATTTGCTTTTCTTCTTCTTTGATATGAAAACTTTTTAGCTGGAAGAGTGGAGTATGGAAGGAGAGCAGACAGAAGGGTGCAGCGACAGGAATTACGTTTGCCCCACTGTTCATACCCTTGTTCCACAGAACTTTATCTTCATGCCAGCCAGAGACACACAGGTTCTCCTTTGTCCTCTCCCCTGGCCTGTCCCCTGCCTGTTTTCTGTGACTAGGAGGAGTGGGCAGGGCTTGGAGGCAGGAGGTAGCTAATAGTACAGTGATTGTCCTGCTTCATGTTTGACAGCTAAAGGAAGCCAGGCTGTGGAGTGAGCTGGGGACATGAGGGAGAGGGAGGCCTAAGTTGGGCTCAGCTCTGAACACAGTGCCATTCATGTTTACCTAATTTGCTCCCTTGCATCAAAGGACTTTAGGTGGCCAGGAGATGGGTAGAAGTCTGTGTAGGGGTCCAGGCAGTGAAAGAGGCACGGAGGGGAAGTGGCAGGTGTTCTGCTCAGGAGTGGGGGTGCAGTAAACCCCTGGGGCTTCAGAACCAACCAGGAGTAGAGAGTGCATGAGCCCCTCCGCCTGACATAACTGAAACCACACCATCGGGGTGGGGGTGGCTTTCACCGAGAGTCACTTCTGCAGAATAGAAAACAGCTGCTCAGTGATTAAGAGAGGCAACCATGTGTGTTCTTGGCTAGGTTTCTGAGGCCCACGTGTGTGTGAGGCCAAGAAAGAGGGTGTGTGGTTAAGAGAGTGGACCCTGGAGCCAGACTTCGGTCACACACAGCTCAGCCACTTGCTACCTGTGCAGCCTCTGGTGAGTTCCTTTGCTTTTGTGCTCTGTAAAGTGGAGGTAGCAGGGTTGTCAAGAAAATAAAAGGAGTCACAGTCACAGACCGCTCAGAAAAGTGCCCTAAGGGCCTAAGAGAGGTTGGCTTTTAGGTATGCGATGCCCAAGGCTTGGGGTGAAAATCCAAGAATGATGCATCTCTGTTGACATTGTACTAAATTTCCTTGGCTGTGCAGTTTCAGGGAATGCAGATAACCTCCTGCATTTCTGTCACCTCCTTAACTGCAGTCAGTGGACCTTTGTAGTTTCATTTCCTGAGCCCACCTGTGGGTGGGGCAACACCGGGGGATCCTCTGGAGTAGCTGGATGGAGGCCTGTTGGACTCTTGCCAGGGCCTGGGTCCCACCCTTGAGTTCTTTCTCAGTGGATGGGAATCATCTCACGGCTTCTTCACAAGGAGGAGAGTCAGTGTTTCTTTGACACATTCTTCACTTTCCAGGGTCTCTTGGCTTCTCCTTTCTTCCCTTTCCAAAGGTAGAGGTGATATGGAGATGTTGTGCCCAGGGATTTCTCAGAGCCTGGGACGTGGTCCCAAGTTGGATACGATGATGGCTTATGTAAGACATCTCCCTGGACTGTGCTAGGCATGTTGCGGCCCTGCCAAGGAGCATATGGTTCACATGATGGGGACTTCCAGGTGGCAGAGGATGCCCCCTAGCAGGAATGTGAGGTCTCCTACTGGTCCCTAGACACCCACCTCAAAATTTTACTGCTGACCATTTACACAGCTAAGGGCCAGCCACTCCACCCACCTGGCTGGAACACCGAGATCCTGGCTTGTTCTCAGACATGTGGATTGGGAGCAGAGCAGTGTTAAGATTCCTGAAAGCCTTGGCCTGGATCTCTGAACCATGGCTCTGTCACCACTTATTAAGGAACTTTGGAAAGTTACTTTTCCCACATGTAAAGTGTGAATGATAACGCTTACCTCAAAGGGTGGTTTTGAGGAATGAACTGATATACTACATGTACCATACTAAGGCTTATAACATAGTGAGTTTTTTTTTTTGTTTTTTGTTTCTTTATTCTTTTCTTCCTTTTTTTTTTTTTTTTTTTTTTTTTTTTTTTTTTTTTTTTTTTTTTTTTTTTTTTTTTTTTTTTTTTTTTTTTTTTTTTTTTTTTTTTTTTTTTTTTTTTTTTTTTTTTTTTTTTTTTTTTTTTTTTTTGGTGGTGGTATTTGGGATTTGAACCTGGGGCCTTGCATATACTTTGCCAGTGTTGTACTACTGGCTGCACCCCCAGCCCCTTTTTTACTTTTTTATTTTGAGTCAGGGTCTTGCTAAGTTGTGCAGGCTGCCTCTGGCCCTGAACTCATGATCTTCCTGCCTCTGCCTCGCAGGTTGCTAGGATTACAGGCTTGTGCCACCTTGCCAGGCTAACAGTGTTGGGTTAATACATGTCAAACATTGAGGCATGTCATGCAGGCATGTCTTGTCATGAAGGAGCTT
Organism: Pedetes capensis; assembly: GCA_007922755.1. Lineage (NCBI taxonomy): Eukaryota > Metazoa > Chordata > Mammalia > Rodentia > Pedetidae > Pedetes > Pedetes capensis. Next base: position 201,936 of record VMDO01000973.1, read on the forward strand.
TACAAGACAGTGATGCTGTGGCTCCTGGGGCCCCATGAACCCCTGCTGTACTTGCACAGCCCTCCTGGCATGTGAGCTCCCTTTAGGGTCTGCAGCTTCCTGCAGATTCTCAAAAGATCTGAGAGTCAAGAAGCTCAGCTCTAGAGCAGCATTTCCCAGGCTCGGCACTGGGACAATAGGGCCTGGATCCTCCTTTGATTTGGGAGCCGGCCTGTGAATTGTAGGATGTTCAGCACCGTCCCTGGCCTCTCTACCAGCCACATGGCATTAGCGTTCTCCTCCTCCACAGTTGTGACAACCAGACATGTTTCCAGACACTGGCGACTGTCCACTGGGGGACACGGTCTTCCCAAGTTGAGAACTACTGCTCTAGATGTTCTCTAGGTACAGATAACCTCTTTCATTACTCCCCTCTGTTACCGTTTTTCTTTTCTACTTTTAGGGTATGTTTGATTCATATTCAGTAGATCCTGGCTAAGTACATTGGTCTTGTACCTGTGGACATCTAAAAGTGGGCTAGACTTCAAAGTGGGCGATATATGAGCTCTTTAAACATGGACTCACAGTGTATACATTTTTTTCTTTTGAGTCATTTGGAAACTTACAGAATCCCCCCTAAGACTCTGGCTGAGACTGCCTCCTGGAAGGCTTTCTTCCAGCTGTGCATGGAGGTAGCGAGCTCACAGGCGCCCCAAAGGGCCCTGGGCTCCTTCACCTGCCTCTGCCACTCTCTGTTGCACCCACCCTGTGCCTTTGTGTTTTTCCCTCACTCAGCTCGACTTCCTGAGCTCCTGGCTCCTGCTTCCTCCATACCCTTTCCTTACCCCACAGGGCAGTCTGTTGCCTGGAGGTATTCTTGCCCACCCAGCAAGCAGCCCTGGGTGGTGGCTGTCAGAGCAGCCCCTTGTGCTGGAAGGCTCCTCCCTCTGGCACCTGTGGAGCTCTCTAAAAGAGTGTCTCCTGAGCTTAGGGCACTTGATCATGCAGCCACATGTGTGTGGATGGTTCATTCATCAGTGGAGACGAGTTAAGAGCTCCCAACCTCCTGGGCCATGCCCCAGACTTCTGGCATCATGTGAGGTGTGACTAAGCATCCTGAGGGGACAAAAGGCTGGCCCTGTCACATGTAGGGACAGAAGCACAGGTCATTGCAGCACAGGAGATATGCCAAACCACTCCTTGGAAAATACACTTCTGTACCTAGGTTCCCCAAGGGCACTTAGCCTTGGACCCTTCTCTTTGTACAGTACCTGGGACACCTTGAGGTCCTCAGGGACACATTCTGGTGTTATTACAGACCCACCACGATGTCATCTGAGTCCTGGGATCTGGTGTCACTGAGGGGATGGGTTCCTCTGCTTTGGACCTCTATATGGCCTTACCACGTTCTTAAATCACACCTCTTCAACCTGATCCCTGCCAACGCTGTAGCCTCCCAAGGCTGCTGGCAGAAACCAGAAAACCTAAGTGAAGGAGGTGACAGTCACACCTACCAGTTACCTCTGTGTGCTTCTTTAATTTTTTTGCGTTTTTCTTGTGTGGGTCGCGGGGTGGTTTTGACATAGTCTCATTCTGCCTGAGCTTATGCCTTCCCTGTTCCCAGCAATCGGTCTGTATTTGGCATAGAATTGGCACATGCTCCCCACCTTTTGTGCTTGTCTTGGCTATTTTTACCCTCCTGTATTTGTACAATGATAATGTGTTGAGTTTTAGGGTTGGCATTGGTTGATCAAAATAAAGACTTTGTTACCAACATCCTTGGCACAAAGTATAGCGTTCATTTTATTTCAGAGAATGAATTGTTGGTCCTTTACACTGGCGCCCCCTCCTGGTGTGGTCGGGTATTAGCCAATACCACGATAGAAAGGACCAAGCCAGTTCGGCTGGTGTCCCTCCGGTAGTCCCTGTGCGGCCTCAGGCCCTGCTGGGTTCACCCTGTGCACACTGAGGGTGGTAAACAGCTGTCATCCTAGATGCCATCCTAACCCGCCTCTCTCCCTGTCCCCTCCTTCTCTTCCTTTTCTCCTGTAAGGTTCTGCCACCCTTCACCACTGGCAGCAGTTGGCCCAGCCCCACCTCGGGGGTATCCTGGACCCCCGGCCTGGTGTGGTCACCAAGGGCTTCCGGACGCTGGACGTTGACCTGGACGAAGTGTACTGCCTTAATGACTTTGAAGAAGACGACACAGGTGACCACATTTCTCTCCCGGGCCTAGCTACCTCCACGCCAGTTCAGCACCCAGAGACCTCAGGTGAGAGGTCCCGAGCACACGTGACTGTCTCAGGCGGCAGAAGTTACCCGAGCCGGCCTCAGGCATCGCCCGAGGAGATGCAGGAGCCGCCAGCGGCCATGGAGGCGGCGGAGGAGGAGGAGGATGAGGAGGAGGGGTCTGGTGAGGGCACCTCGATTAGTCCTGTAAACCCGGCACCTTTACCGGAGGCAGAGTTCTGGGCCGCTCTCACCTCTGTTCCGGGCACCCTCCGGAGCGGCTGTCTGTCTGTGGCTTCTGTTCGTCTGTGTGGGTGACGATGAAAGCATTCCCATTGTGCAGTTCTGTTTTTTAATACAGAGTCTGATGCCTCCTTTTTGTGACCCGTGGGTGTAGTCCCTGCCCATCAGGAGGTGCGTGGCCCACGGGGCTATACAAGTGGGAGCAGGAGAGGCTGCTAAAAAGAAATGGGTTACTGCGCCCTGAGAACACTGGTTCCCTTCTTCCTGTTAGGGGTCTCACCCCTTGTCTGAGGGGCAGGTGTCAGGTCTCCCTCTGGTTTCCAAACTAAGCCAAGCTGGGCAGTTTTAGGGAAATTATGAGTGCTGGTTCATTCTGAAGGCAAACGAGAGGCTCTGTTAGCTGCAGGCTGCATTAAAATCAGAAGGAAGCCCAGAAAATAAGTGTTCAGGATTTCAGGCGACGCTTGATAGATCAGCCTTTTGATTGTGCTGACTTCAGTGAAGGCATATATGTCATTTCCACATGTGTTTAAAATGGATTTTTAAAAACTATTTTTAACTAAAAAGCTTATTTTGTGATACTCTTTAAGCAAATAAACCCTAAATGAATGTCATTAAGCTCTTCCAGAGAGAGGACACTAGATCAATCTGGAGAAGAGCTCTGGCTAATCCCCCTGCCCCACCCCTAGGCTTTAAAGGTGTGACCACGAGTGTGCAGAATGACCCACGTCCCAGCGGCCACTGGAATGGAAAGTTCGTGCTCAGGGACCTTGGCATCCATGGGGTCCCCTGGTAACTATTTGCCCCAGATGCTCTGATTTGCCCCATACTTCTGGACCTCCCAACCCCTTGTGGCCCACAAAGAGCTATTGTGGGATAAGGGGACAAGATGACTTACCCCAATGTTGTCGTCCTCACGACATTCCCAAGTGAGTGATTTTGGAAGAAAGGATTCCTCTTTGTGATACATGATTTTCATTTACAAAAGCCACAGCACTCCCCACAAAATACAGGGTGAAAAACTTCCAGGGTTATTGGTGGTGTCTCCCGTGTCCAGGTTGACTTCAGACTGCTGGGGTCAGATGACTTGATTTGGGACCACTCCTGTTTTCTTTGATGTCAGCTTCAGAGGAATCATCAAGTAAAAAAGATTGTTTGGTATATAGGTTTATGTTTGTTTTTTTTTTTTTTTTTCAGCAATTACACTTGTGTGTAATTCAGATTACACTTGTGTGGGAATGAACATGTTTATTGTTTTGGTATCTACCCACTCAAGAAAGGGCAGCCAGCTGTGGGGTTGAACCTCCCTTGTCAGGACCAGTGCCTGTCTGAAGGCAGGCAGCAGTAACCAAGCAGGGTCTGGTGGGTTTTTGTGACTGAAAGGGCAGGTATCATGTCAAATGGGCTGCCCTCCCTACAGCCCCAAGGTGGAAGGTAGATCCTGGAAGACGAAAGCACATGTAGGTGTGTCTTCGGGAGATTGTTCAGAAAGAACTTTTGTTGGAGGGCCGAGGGCTGGAGGGTCCACTGTTGAGGACAAGTGCCCTGACCACTTCCCTTGCCACAAACAGTGACATTTCTTGCATGTTCCTTCCTTACTGAAACCTGCAGCAAATTCATCTAACAGCTTTATTTGAGGAGAGGTACGTACACTTAGAGTGGAAACTGCAGAAGGGTCTTGTTCAAAGTGTGTAATCCAAAAAGAATTATCTAGTTTGCTGAAGCTCCTTCAGGAATGGTTTCATCATTTAGGTGAGAGTTCTCTTGAGCTTGTTTTCTGGGTAAAACTTATCTCTAAAAAGCTCTGTGCAAAGGGGGAAGGTGTGCACAGTGATTAGGTTCCTTTTTCCTCTTTTGGATGTAACAGAACCATTTTAGATGCTTGGAATGTAAGCGTATCACTCTCTAAGCCGTCCTGAACCCCCAAAGTGGCTCTTTGTAGAAAATCAAGGAGTCCTAGGTAGAGAATTAAGCCCTGGTGGGAAGACCTGGGTTATCTTGTGTTTTGGGATTTGTAAACAGCTGGTCTGGCTCTTGCTTTGGTCTGTTCTCAACATGTAGACCTATTTGTTGCCAAACGGAACAATTCTCAGAGCTGCTATCTGGGAAGATTTTGCAGGGAGAAGCTTTGGTAACAAAAGGTGATTTACCTTTTTTCCTAAAACTGATGTGATGGGGAAAATTGGGGGCAATTTGTATATTAGGCACTTTTGTCTAGAGCCTGCTGTCTCATGAGGAAGAAAAGTTTTGGGCACTTAAAGAATTTATTAATATATTTTAATGTATTATTTGAAGTATCATTTGATGATTTTTTAAAATCCCGTGTCTTAAAAAAGGATGATTCCATGTTATTGTTCTATCAATGATTTAGATGATTAAAATGGAGTATTTAAAACAAGTTTTAGATTACAGTTTTATTTTATTTCAGTGGCCTATTTTATGTTTTAATTTACATAGGAAGTGTACTTTATCAGAAACAGTCGTTACCCGTCCTGCTAGTGTTCTGCATTTTAGGTTGTTATGTGTGTGTGGGAGCCTGCAGGTGGTGAAGGATTGAGAGTTAAGGCCTTGCAGTTAAATTAGTAGTTGGCTGGTTGGATGAACAGTTTAGTTGACTTATCCTGGATGCCTTGATCCTTAAAGATGAGAAAAAAGTAGAATTAGTTTAATCCTCCTACACATGGAGACCATGTCATTGCAGGAAATATTTTGAAATTGGCTCACGCAGACCATGGCATTTTATTTGGCAGTGACCCAGCAGAGATGTGTCATAATTGGAGCCAAGACCCGAAAGACAGTAGTATGGAAGGCAAAAGTCACATTTGTTGAAAACAGGGCTTAAAAATCTACCACATCTCTAGCCCCTGGCCACCAGAGACAAAAGCTAAGAATTAGCTGCTCTTATTGTTTCCTCATTTAATACTGAGGTCCAAGTTATGTTCAGGAGCAGTTATAGAGTGAGGGGAGGGAAAAGGACTCCTTGCAGTGCAAAGGTGTCTGACGGGAACTTGGGACAGCTGGGCGTTCCTGCTTCCCAGCCTCAGGGCTGGGGCCTGTGGGAGCGAGACCTACCCTGAGCATCCTGTCTCGCCCCGAGTCCCACCACTGCCTGCAGATATGAGTCCACTTAGGCTTGAGAGAGGAAGCTGGCCCGGAGGCTCCATGGGTCTGGAGAGGACAGGCAGGTACAGTTGGTTCACAGACCTTCAGGTGTCTTTGGGTGTCGCAAAGTTCTTTCCCAGTGTCTCCACCAAGCAAGTCCACTTGACCTTGAGTCCCTTCAGATGGAAGCATTTTTCCATTGTATGTCAAATCTTTGGCGGTTAAAGGGCAGTTGGGTTGCCCCAGACAGAATGGACGGTGAGCTCCCACTGGTCCTGGGGCTCTCACCTCAGAGTCAATGTCAAGCCAGAGCAGAGCAGGTGGGCTGCAACCCACAGTGGAACGGTGATGGGTGAATATGGGAACAGATTCCTCCAATGCAGAGAGTGCAGGCTTGGCCCTCGGAGAGCCCCGGGGGTTCCTCCCCTCCAGGGCAGGGCTCTAGAGCTCCCCTGTGCTTGCTGAGGAGGGCATCTGGGTTAGAGGCTTCTCACGTGGAGGGGTCATTGTGGGCGCACGGGCTGTTGAGTTTTGGATAGCCATAGAACCACCCTGCTTGGTGGAGCGTGGGAGCAGGACTCTCACAAACTGGTTGGTGTCCTGTCAGTATAAGTCACTGAAGGAAGCACACGAAGACAGGGGTTAGGGCCCAGCTTCTTTGGCATCTGAAGGAGCCAAAGAGAAAGAGATCTTCGCCTTTCCGTTTTGACATTCTAACAGCAGACTTTTTAGGTAATACAGTAGACAGCTTGGCATGGTGGGAAGAGTAGACTTTTAATTTCACAGAAACCAAAAATAAATTGTACAGAAACCAGAAAAAGATCTTATGATGTGGTTCACCATCTCTGTGCTGGAACGTTCTGGAGTGCTTGCCAGACACATGTCTGATCACCAGCGGCCCAGGGGTCTCCACAGAGCCACAGGACCAGACAAGGGCTGTGTTGAAGAAACGCTGAAGAAGCAGAGAAAAATGGCTTCTTGGCCCATGGGAAGCCTGGAGCTAAGAGCTTAAAGAATTTCATCTTGTAGTTGTATAAGGCTTTATAGTTTAAAATCACTTTAGAAAGGAGGGAGGGAGGGAGGGAGGAAGGAAAGAAGGAAGGAAGGAAGGAAGGAGCAAAAAAGAGAAGAGAACTTTGTACCACCTCATGTGAAACCACTCACTTTTGGCCGTATCCCCCATGTCTAAGGACAATGCTTGTTGAAGTCACAGTAATCCTTCACACCGTATTTCTATTCGTTATGTAGGGCAGACAAGGATTTGTGAAGTTTTTCATACAAGATCTCGTTGTACAACTTTTGTTTTCTCCCAGACAGATCCATGGGCAGTTATGTAATAAAGTGATAGAAAAGTCTTTCAAGCTTTTTATGTGCCCTGATATTTTAGTGTTTCAGGAAGAATTCTGAAGTGTTGCTTTTGCCTTTTTAGCGGCGAGGGTAATAGAAAGGAAGCTCTTTCTTGTGTTGCAGACAGGCCAGGAAGCCGCTGCCTCCTTCCTTTCCCCGCAAGCCATCACAAGCTGCATATTCACAAAACATACTGATGATCCTGGGGCTTGGTTCATGCCATGTCTTTGTCTTGAGTTAACCATGGCTTTTGTTTGCAGCAGGTTTGTCTGTGGGAATGGGAGAGGATGCCCACAGGCACCACTGTGGTAGTGGTGGCTCCTGGGATATGGGCACAGCAGGAGCGTGCACATTCTTGTGTGTGTTCGTGAGTTCACAGAAATGGCCAAGCAGCCCCAGCTTGTGTGACCTCAGCCTGGTACTACACGGTCAAGTTAAGAAAAGGGGAAAAGTCAAGAGCATTTCTTTTATTCCACACAAATTGGCCATTCCCCACAAAGAGTGTGAAAAGAATACAGAAGGCTCTGCGCATGGCAAAGACAAGGTCCCTTTTTCCAAGATTTACAGAAGCATCTGACGAAACAAACTGGGACGTTTTTAGAAGTTCTTCGTGTGAGTTTAGATGAGAATAGCTTGGGTGTGTGATGTGCTCGGTGCTTCTCCATCCTCAAGGATCCCGTTGAAGCAGCCTACGTGTGTGTGGTGTGCACCCCCCCCCCATCCTGTAGAGACCTGCAAGGTGCAGTGGCAGGCTTCAGTGTCTCTGAGTGGGCTCACCTGGGGGTTACTTTAAGGACGAGGTTCTATGATGGCTTTTAGAAAAAAGCCTCCTGTTCTCTCTGGCACTTTACCAGTTTGCCTTCCCCAGGGTGGAGGAAGGGAAGCAGCATTGGAACTGAACAAAATGTAGGAGCTAGTGGGTCTAAATTTTATTATGGAAGTGGCCAGATGGACGGAGTCCAACCATCCTTCAGTCCCTGTGGATCCCCTGAGCCCACCAGAGCCCCCTGCCCGTGTCTGCGTCCCACCCCTCTCCAAGTTTTTGGCAGTGGGGAGGCAGTGGGCTTTCTGGCCTGTCTCCCCTAGGAGGCCTGAGCACCCCACAGAGCAGCAACCTCCCTGGTTTTTAGCTGGGTCCCCTAACTCTGTTGGAGACTGGAGGCTGGGCCAGGGCACCCCTCCCCATGGGCCCCTGAGGAGTGCAGGCATCAGTGCCACTTGCCAAGGGCACCCACTCCAGGCACACGAGCTCCAGGTTGGCATCAGAGAGCCGGGGAACAGGGTGACTCTCAACCTCTGAAGGCCCTCCAGGGCTAGGGACGTGCCTCAGAGGTAGAGCACTGGCCTAGCATGTGTGAGGCCTCGGGCTCTGATCCCAGGACTGCAAAAAAGTAGAAATAAAGCCCTCCAGTACCAACCCCTGCAGCCAGTGAAGGATGTGTGCTTGCATAGGGGGTTTCAGAATTTAAAATCCATGTGCCAGCCATCTGTATCTGTAGTCCACCCCCTAGAAGACCTTGAAGAAGCAAGAATTACTTGAACTTAAAAACTCATCAAATTTCCTATCAGGGTCAGAACCTAGGGGAGGAAGCACAGTTAACCTAGTCAGGATTGTTGTTGTTAGGTGCCATTAAGTCAGTATCTGACTCATAGCGACCCTGCGTACAACAGGCGAAACATTATTGTCACTGCTTCTTTGCTATTCATAGAGTTTTCAATGGTGGATTGACTTTTGGAAGTGGGTTGCCAGGTCCATTTCCCAAGCCTACAGCGTCTGGTATTCCCAGGCAGTCTCCCATCCAAGTACTAACCAGGCCCAACCCTGCTTAGCTTCTGAGATTTGATGGGGTTGGATGCCACAGACTACAGCTGCAGGCTAGTAAGGATTAGGGTTCTTTAATTGGTAAATGCAAATTCATTTTTAAATGAAACAAGGAAATAATCTTCAACCCATTTAAAATCTGCCCATCAATTGCTTTGAAGCTTTTTGGCTTTGATGTAATATGGGCCCATCCCTTGCTGTGCTCAGAAACCCAGGCAGACTGAGAGAAAGAATAAGGATCTATGTAGGAATTTGGAGCATTAACTCCAAGAAACCCCATCTTTTGTGGCCCCAAAGTGAACAGCATGAGGTCAGCATGTAATACCATCTTCTGCAAAGAACTTGCAGTTTGTTTGTTTATTGCAGAACTGAGGGGTTGAGACCAGGGCCTCACACATCCAAGGCAAGTGCTTTACCATTCAGTCCCTTTTTTATTTTTTTATTTTTTATATTTTTTGAGACAGGGTCTCTCTGAGTTACACAGGCTGCCTCTGGGCTCAAACTCATGATCCTCCTGCCTCAGCCTCCCCAGTGGTGGGGTTACAGGCCTGCGCCATAGCATCCAGCTAGAACTTGCTATTTAGGAACTGGAGGTGCATGCTTGTAATTCCTGGCAACTTGGGAGGCAGAGGCAGGAGGATCCCAAGTTGGAGGCCAGAGGCAGCCATCATAAGTTAGAGAGGCTGACTAAAAAAATTGCCTGGGGTGCAGCCCAGTGGTAGAGCACTTGGAAAGTATGTGCAAGGCCCTGGGTTAAACTCTCAAGTACCACTTAAAATTAAAAAAAAAAAACTTGCAGTTAGTGGGGTTTCGGTGTGTGGTATGGTCTTGGTGACTTCATTGGTGAAGTCATCCCAATTCCCTGTGCAGAAGAATGTCTTATGTGCCTCTTGCTTTTAGAACTTGGTGTCTTCTTGCACCATGGCTCTAGGAGTCAGCCCGTTGCTTCTCTGTGATAAACACGAGGAGCTTTGGTGAGCCAGTCCCTGGGCAACTCACGGTCTCTGTGTTGTGTCCTAAGGAAGGGAGGTGCAGCAGCGGCTCGGCAGTCCATGGTGACCCTGGAGAGCTCCCACGTCCAGGCATCCCAGTGGTATTTTGGAGGGGCCGAACCTCTAGCTTGGGCACTTTTGACCCTCATTGATCTTCCTTGGTCTTCTAAAGCTGTCCATTGCTCCTGGGGAGTGGGGACCTCTGAATTTTTAGCAGCCTTTTCTTATCCCCAAAACCCATATGTATAACATGGGTTTTGTCTCTGTTGATGGACTAGGTCTCTAAAACATCCTTCTTCCTCGACCTGTTGCAATTGGAGATCTAATACCCAATGGGGGGGAGGAGGTGCACATTTGATTGGATATTCTAGCCATGTGTTTAAATGAGAGTACGCTTCTAATTTAAATCCAGCCTTGCCTTGTTTGATTTCTTTCCCCAGTGTTTTCTCTTTTCCAACTGTTGTCTTAATTATTTCTGTTTATTCCCCCCCAACACACCCCATCCCTTCCGAATAACCCTCGTTCCTGTTGTTTGGGCCGCTTCTTTCAGCACTGCTGTTGCTTTTATTTCTAGACCTTATTGCTGTCAGAGAATCGTGATTGTTTGGTTGCCTTCTCCTCATAGCGGATTCCATTTTTGTTTCATTTGCAGAAATTTCTCAGTTATCTGGGTTCCTAAACTATTATTACATTTATTGCTTGAGAAACAAAGGTTCACAAAGGCTATTTTGCGGGTTTTTTTTTTTGTTTGTTTGTTTGTTTTCCTCTGCCTCCAACTTTGCCTGGAGTTTCCTGTGGCTGAGCACCTGCTCTCATGGCTGTGGTTCTGGCTGCCACACCAGGTGCCAGCAAACCTGCTGTGACACACAGAGCCAGGTCACCCCACCGAGGGACAAACTGGGCTCCCCTGGTTCCCCTGGTCACTGCCACCTTTTTTTTTCCCCCCCTCTGGCTTTGTCCTCCCTGCCTTCAGTTTGTGTGTCTCCCCCATTTTTTGTTTGTCTGTTTTATCCGGTTCCCGGTTTTAAGACTTGTGTGTGGACCTGTAGGTTTGGGCACCAACCTGTTCTGTTTTATTTCCCTTTTTCCTTTTTGACAAACCCAAGAGAGAACTCACCATGAGCAGCTAGAAGATTCTGGTTCACAGCCTTTTGAATCTTCCCTGCCCTTGAAGCTCATGGCCCCTGAAATACTAATCCCTTTTCTCTCAGGAGGTCTCTGGGGTCTGAGCTGCCGCGGGGCCAGGGTGTGGGCGGGGGACTCATCCAGTTCTTCATTGTGCATGCTTTTTGGCGTAGCATCTTTGTTTTGTCCCCCGATGCTTGAGTTATGAGTGAGGATGACCTTGACAATCATGATGTCTCCCACAGACTCTATGACTTGTTCCGTCACCAGCTTCCTGATGCATGGCCCTAACACTCCTGTGATTTCCTTTGCTCCAGACCACAGTCTTCAGCCGCCTTAACAACAACGCATTAGAGCCCCGAAAGGGAAGAAATGGAGGGTGACCTGCTGCTATCTTGGTTTCAGTAGAAATCAGACATCCTGGAGATGGCAAGAAAGCAACTGTGGGGAGGGTCAGGCCGGGGAGGGGCCACTCCTGTGTCTCAGACCAGACTTGATCATGGAGCCGCAGCACCCGAGAGGGCCCTGGCTCTGGGACCCCTGCTGCGTTGTTGAGGCTGCTGAGGTCGCCATCCCCCACCATGGCTATCACAGGGACAGTAGTGGACACAACCCCTGAGCCCCTTTTCTGTGTGACAGAAAAGGGAGCTGCATGACCCTTGTCCTGCCGGGAGCCAAGTGCCTCTCCCTGCCCACTCGGCCCCTCTTCCCTGGGCAGAGTTTTGGCACCTGTTTGCCAATGAAAAGAAATGTAAAGCAACCCATAAAGAAAGCAGATCCATCCTGTGAGGAGGGAAAACCAAATTTACCCACCAAGGCCCGTTGGCCTCCCTGGACCTAGACCCACTACTGGCCCAAGAACACTGATGAGAAACCCTGTCTGGATTGGGCCGGAAGCTGGGATTCGATGCTCTGCAGACCTGTGTGCAAAGATGGGGTTCTGTGTGAGGGACCACCTTCAGCCCAGAACATGCGTGTCTCCCTTCCTCGCCCAGATCCAGCTCACAAGGTAGCTCATCGCCTCTTGCATCTGCTAAGGGCCATGCTGGAGTTTGATTTTTATCGTGGTTTACTTGGATGCAAGGACTATGTTTTGTCCCCTCGATCTAGCGCACCACCCTGGGAAGTGCATGTCACAGACCAACTCCACCTTCACCTTCACCACCTGCCGCATCCTGCATCCTTCCGACGAGCTCACAAGGGTCACACCAAGGTAAGGGACCCCAGCTCCAGGGTGGGCAGCAGTGGGGCAAGGAAAGCCAAGTCAAGGGGCTCATTCAAAGTCCAGCTCCAAGCAGCGTAAGCAGCTCATGAGCATTTGCAGCTATCTACTCGAGGTCCCTCTGTGCTTCCGAACCAAGGCCTCTGTCGATTCAGACCCAGCTCAGGTGGAGAGATCTGGGGTGACCTTTTCTTGCCCTTGGATTTGGCTGTGGAGTGGATTCTTAGGCCTCCCTTAGCCTCCTGGAGCCAGTGCTCCCACAGGGCCTGTGGCCAATTCTGCTGGGTCTCTGCCCTGAAGCTTTCCAGAGGAGCATGGAGTCTTTTTATGGCAGAGTTACTGAGCTCCGTGGAAGCCCTCGAGCCCCTGGAACAGACTCCAGGAACCATACACCACAGGCAAACTGTCTCAGCCAAAATGATTAGATTCAGAGACGGAGCCACGCACCAGCACGGGCCATTTCCCCCGATGCACCATCTGGCCAGAGGCCTTGTGTGGCATGGGTTGGTCTGTTGGGCTAGATTCCAGACACGGCTTCTTTCCGTACCTGCCGGTGAAAGGGAAACAGTCTCCCTCCACACAGTGGAGCAGCCCCCTGCAGCCGTGTTCCATGTCGTGCAGTCCAGCAAGATCCCAGGGCTGAGGCGGAAAGGGAGGGAGGCGAGAAGGGCCAGCTCGCATGCAGCAGACACCGAGGAGCACCTTAAACTATGAATAATTCTCCACAGGTCATGTGAGGAGGACGGCGGAGCAGCCCTTTGCCCCGTTGAGCTGAGAGGAGATGTAGGGCAGAGAGTCTGAGCCCGCGGGCGAGGCAGGGGGTGAGCACACGGCCAGCAGAGCCTAGGGTCACATGGAAGGAGCTGTGTGTGCACGCGTGGCCGCCACTAACCCGGGACTTAGGCTTGGATGTGTCTCTGTGGTTGTGCCTAGCTAATGTGGCCCTGACCGTGGATGACCCCTAACCCGTCTAAACCCCTAGACCAGCCGAGTGCCAGCACTAATGAAGGCCTAACCGCAGGGTCACCTGACGGGGACATCTAGATTTCTGCTCTGTCTTCTCCGTCTCCCTTCCTGACTCCCCCAGCCCGTGGCTCTGTGTTTGGAAGAGGCTGTTTTTAAAGTCACGGAATGCAGCTTCCCCGTGAGAGGCTGGGCAGGGTGACCGGATGCGGTTTTCTGACTGCAGCCACAGGCCTCAGATGTGTGTCTTCCCCTGCAAGTCCACCTGGCTGTGGTGGGGACCAGAAAAACCTGGGGAGTCAAGAGCAGCAGGGTGCTTTCTTGTCTGAGTTGGAAGAAAGTCAGCAGGAAGTTGAAAATCTCCCGGGGACGGCCACACAAGCAAGACTTTAAGCCTAGAATTACTCTTCCCCTGTAGTTACTGAATATCAGGCTTTCTAAAACTCCCCCTGTGCCTTTTGCAGAATCCACATTTTTAACCCTAGGGAGTGTTGCTGGTTTCTTTTTTCTTTTCTTTTTTCTTTTTTTCTTTTTTTTTTTTTTTTTCCAGTAGTGGGGGTTGAACCCAGGGCCTTGCGCTTGCATACTTTGCAAGTGCTGTACCATTGAGCTGCACCCCCAGCCCATTTTTGAGACAGGGTCTCGCTAAATTACACAGACTGTCTCTGGTCTTGAACTTGTGATCCTCCTGCCTCTGCCTCCCAAATTGCTAGGATTACAGGTGTGCGCCCGCTCCGAGCACAGCTCCGGTTTCTAATCTCATGTTTCTCTGAGTGCTCCTGACGCTCCAGCACCCCATTCCTGAGCTTGTGTGAGATGGGCCTGTTCTGTGGGCCTCACCCTGTGCTGACTGGCCATTGGAGAGGTCACCTAAGCGTGGGGCCACCACAGTGCCTCCAGCTTGTACATGCTGTTAAACTCGCTCCCTTGAGATGGGCCCCATCTCTGATCACTTGAAGGACCTGGTCTGAAATAAGCCCTGTCCTTCCCTTCCTCCTGTTGGCTGCTCTGCCCACAGAAACTGGGCCTCCCCAGGCCAGCCTTGGGGAGGGTTCTGCCTGCCAGCTCCTTAGGAGCCCACAGCTGGCTCGCTGCAAGGGATGCTGGTGGCCCCAGCCCCAGCCTAAGTGGGCACCAGGGCAGGTCCTGTGAGACATCAGGAGGACGCGCCCCTTCTCCCTGGGCTGCTCGCTCGGAGTCAGGAAAGAATTCCCATGGCTGTCTGATCCCTGGTCCCTGGCATAGGTGCTGAATCGGCCTTCCCTGTTCACAAGCCACCAGCAGTGCCTCGCCCCACTGCCCCTCTCAGCTGTACCCCAGCTGCCGGGGCCTCACGGGTCCTCCGTCAGCAGGACAGGAATCAGTGGCCTACTTTCCTTTGGTCACCCAGGAGTCACACTCTGAGGGCCTCAAACCAGGGAGCTCCAGATGGGGGCCCAGTAATACGGGGCATGGTTTCCTTCCTCTGACCCTGTCAGTCCACTTATCAGAATGGGTTTGGGAAGTGCGGGAAGGAAGGAGCAATCGGGCAGCAGGGCGTGGAGGAGAGAGCCCTGTCCTGGCAGGCAGGAGGCCAACAGCTGCTGGGCACTTGATGTACCCTGCCTGGCCTTAGCCCGCTGTGGCCATTTTTGCTATTCCTTAGGTAAGCATGCATATTCCTTAGTCCTGGATAAGTGTCTTGCTTGAGGAAGGAGTAGATACTAGGAGGAAACTATTTTGAGTAGGTTTGGTAGGGAAAAAGCCTCTTTGCCAAAAGGCCTCTTCCCCTATCCTCTGACAGCCTTGAGGTCACCCAGATCTGAGTGTGAACCCAGCATTGTCCGCTCAGTAGCCAAGTGTGATGCTGAGGAAGCCTCCTAGCTTTGGAGGCTGTGGCTGCATCTGTGGAGCGGAGGCTCACACCCGCTCGCTCACCAGGGCTGAGCGAAGGGGACTGCGTGCAGCTTGCTGTAACGTGAACCGTGGCCCCATTTGCTGAGTACAGGGCCTCATGGTGGGGTGGGGGAACAGATGTGGACAGAGGTGTCTCAGGTCCTCAGCCGGGTCCTCCCATCCTGTCCTAGGCCCACCCTGCAGGAAACCGGCCCCTGCGCCTTCCTGAGGTGCTCGTGGGCATCTCTGATGAATTACCTGCCACTTTTCCCTTTCAGCCTTAACTCAGCCCCGACTCCAGCTTGTGGCAGCGCCAGCCACTTGAAATCCACACCAGTGGCCACGCCATGCACTCCGCGGAGGCTGAGCCTGGCCGAGTCCTTCACCAACGCTCGTGAGTCCACGACCACCATGAGCACCTCCCTGGGGCTGGTGTGGCTGCTGAAGGAACGGGGCATCTCCGCCGCAGTGTACGACCCCCAGAGCTGGGACAGGGCCGCCCGGGGCTCCCTGCTGCACTCCCACGCCCCCAGGATGGCCGTGATCCCCTCCACCCCGCCAAACTCACCTCTGCAGACGCCCTCGTCCTCCCCGCCCTCCTTCGAGTTCAAGTGCACGAGCCCACCCTACGACAACTTCCTGGCGTCCAAGCCGGCCAGCTCCATCCTGAGGGAAGTGAGGGGCAAGAAGAGCGTGCGGAGCAGCGAGAGCCAGACCGATGTGTCTGTCTCCAACCTCAACCTCGTGGACAAAGTCAGGAGGTTTGGGGTGGCCAAAGTGGTGAACTCAGGGCAAGCCCACATCCACACCTTGACTGAGGACCAGGGACCTCTCCTCTGCAGGCCCCCGGGGCCGGCACAGGCCCTCGTTCCAGGGGGCCTGGTCCCCGAGGGCCTGCCCCTCACATGCCCCGCGGTCACCAGTGCCATTGGCGGGCTGCAGCTCAACAGTGGCATCCGACGGAACCGCAGCTTCCCGGCCATGGTGGGGTCCAGCATGCAGATGAAGGCCCCTGTGACGCTCACCTCGGGCATCTTGATGGGTGCTAAGCTCCCCAAACAGACTAGCCTGCGGTGAGGTTGGGTGCTCGCCGCCCTCGAGGAGCCCAGCCTTCCCCACCTGGCTCCCCTCCCTCCCCGACGTGTGCGCTCTCCCACTTCCCGTCTCTGCCTGCCCCTCCTGAGCTAGACAAATCAACCTCGTGCCTCATGGGGGAAGAGGGGAACCTGTAAACTGTACAACTGTACACAGGACATGGGGACCCCAGACCTGCCCTGCCCCTTCTTCACTCCACAGGAAGCTCCCTGCACCGTCATCGCTCATGAAGACGTCAGCCGTGGTCACCTAGGGAAGGTGGTGGCCTTTCTTCTTTCCTTTTAAGCAGCACTGAAACTCCCAGGTGGGGTCTTATCCCATGGATAGGAAACCGTGAATTCCACGCCTGCCTGCCCCCTCGAGGTGCACCCTGCGAGCTGCCCAGCAGCACAGGTTCCAGTGCACCTGCCCCCCCAGGTGTCACTGGACGCCTCGCCCACACACAAGAGCCCGAGGAGCCTCCGTCCTCGGCCACGTGCAGCCGATGTAGCTTTTCACTCTTGGAGAGCTTCTCTTCCTGCGGTGGGTGGTCCACCTTCGTCGAGACCCTCACTGCTCTGCCTCAATGGATGGTCACTTCTTCCTTGAGGCGTGACTTTTTCTCTTCATGCCTTCAACTTGAAGTCATCTGTGTTTTGTAATCAGCTGTCAGGCCGAACGTCTGACCCCGAAGAGAATGTATTCACACTCTCACTGCACTGTTCAGCGGCCCCTCTGTGTTCTGTGTGATTGGTTGTATTTTTTCCTCTTTTTTTTTTTTTTTTTTTTTAAATATCCAGGGAAGTAATGGTACTGGCAGTGTCTGTTCTCTCTGTGGTTCTATGACACCAAAATGCAAATATCAAACACGTCCAGTTGCTAATGAGCAAGCAGCTTATTTCTGGGACCCAGCGTCACAACCAGATTGATTTAAGGCCAGACCCAAGGCAACTTCAACAATAGGATTGAAAGGAAAAGGGATGGGGGAAAAGGCTTATGCAAGAAATCTGTCAACAGTGAAAGTAGAGGGAAGAAGCACAACCAAACCTAATAATTACCAACGGTCAACCTGGTTCAAGGGCAGGCAGGCGTGGCGTCTGAAAGGAGGCTGGTCACGGGCTCCCACTCTGCAGGCTGTCCTGGCAGCCTGTTCACGCCCACATTTTTCCCTTTTGTGTCAAAACAGAGGAGGGTCACAGCAAAGGGATTTTCTTTCCCCTAAGGCCTTTTGTCTCCTTGTGCCACTTCTTGTGCTTAGGAACAGATCAGAGGTGCTTGCGAAAAGAAGCCTGAGTGAACAAGGGAGCCTGGTCCTGTTGCTCTCGCCAGCTCAGTTATGAACTTTTATTTATTATCCATGTGTGCCGTATTTTAAGCAGATCTCCTCTCTCCTTCCAGCTCCAGCCAGTGTGTCTGTGGCATTCCAATCCAAGCAGGTTGTTTATTTATTCTAATCTGAGGACTGTGCTGTGTACCACGGTGTGCGGTGAGCACTTGGTCCAGATGTTTGTGGAAGGATAACATACATACATGAAATTGTTTCATGCGCTCCCCCCACCCCCAGCAAAAGATGTGTCCTTTGGTTCAGTGAGGGTAACCTAATGATCACCAGGGATGCTCTGAGAAGGTCCCCAGGAGCAAGCTTTAGTCCCACCATTTCAAACTATTTATTCTCTGAGCACGAGCGTGTTGAGGAATTTTATTCTCAACTCCTTGCCGTTTTATGTGTGCATCCACTGCAAGTAACTTATATCTTTTTATTTGAATGTATTTTAAAGTAGTAGGTAGAGTAGCAAAGGAGTATGTAAAACATGGACTGGATGGACCACTTTATGTATTCAGACAGAGGACCCGCCCATCATCACCAGAAATACCAGTGTACAAATCGGCAATTCAGAGGTTGCAGTATTTAGTATAGTAAATAAATGATCAACACCACACAACCACTACCAAAAAGTGTGTTGTAATGCATCAAAAATAAACCATAAAATTTTATTTGCTAATGAGCATCAATAAAATAAGCTCAAATGATGGAAACCACACTGGTATTCTTATGTGTCTCTGTTTATCTTTTCATCAAGGAGATGGGTCTCTTTATGTGAGACTTGAAGGTGTTCAGCTCTTTGGGAAAAGTAATTGGAAGGAGGTGAAGAACACTACCACTTCCTCCTCCCCTTCCCTAAGCCTTACAATGCTTGTTTGAAGTTACTGTAATGTTTCTTAGAGTTCCTGTCTAATTAAGTTTGCTCAAGTTTTAAATTTCCCGACCTGGGGGGCTCTCTGAAGAGGAAGGATGGTTGAAACTTAGTTTCCTTGTGCCTTCCTGCCACCCCTCAAACTGTATAAAAACCCCAAGCCCCTCTCCTTCAGGGTGGCCTTCCCTCCCTTGCTAGGGAGACTCTATGGAGGGTTGACCCGGCGCCGGAAATAAAGCCTCATGTTTATTGCATCGATTTGTGACTCCGTTTCTCTCTGGGGCCTCTCTCCTCGAAGATCCTAATTTGGGGTCCTACATTTGGGGGCCCGTCCGGGATGCGAGACCCCCGAGAGAACCCGAAACTCAACCCAGATCGGAGGCCTCTTCTTAAACTCTGTGACTGACGACTCTGTGAGTAACCTGTCTTCTTTTGTTTCTGTATCTGTAGTCGGGTTGGCGACCAGTTAACAGCGGGCAGACGTGCCACATCGCTGTGGTCGCGGGGATCCTGGAGGACGCTCTAGAATCCCCTTCTGGAGGGGGGGCTGGAAGCCCTCCTCATATCTGAACATCCCCTGGTAGGGGAGACTCGGCCAAGTGCTTCTCTGTCGTATCTGCTGAAGTTTAAGAGAGTACGTGTGCATGTGTGTCTTTTTGTTTCACTTTCTGTGTTGTTTGGACTTGTACTGATGGTATTTTTCAACATGGGACAGACACCCTCTTACCCCTTGGAATTAATTCTAGCTCACTGGAAAGATGTTGAAGAGAGGGCCTATAACCTCTCCTTGGAAATTAAGAAAAATGAGATGCAAACTCTTTGTTTCTCCGTGTGGCCTACCTTTGGAGTACATTGGCCCCCGGAGGGCACTTTCCATTTGCCCACTATTCTCCAGGTTGCTGCGGAGATTTTCCAATGAGGACCGCGTGGGCACCCCGACCAGGTTCCCTATATTCTGACTTGGCAGGACCTAATCGAGGACCCGCCTTCTTGGGTCCGGCCTTTTCTCCCCCCCCCCCCCGCCCCCAATTCACAGGTGTTGGCTGTTAAGGAAGTGGCGAAACCTTGGACAGAGAAGAAAGTCCTACAGCTGGACCCAACCACCGATCTCCTCCTGTTGGACTCGCTTCCACCCTATCCCCCAACCCTACCATCCCTTATGCCCTATGGCCCCTGCCCCTCTGCACCTCCTGCGCCTGGGGGGGAGGACAGACAGGGTCCGGCCTCGGGTACACGTAGCCGAGGCACTATCTCCCCTGACTCTACAGCAATTACACTACCCTTAAGGGCGATCGGGCCAGTTAATGAAGATGGATACCAGCCCATGCAATACTGGCCCTTCTCTTCCTCTGACCTATATAACTGGAAAGCCCAAAGTCCCCTGTTTTCGGAAGATCCTAGGGGGCTTATTAACCATGTGGAGACTGTCCTTTTCACTCACCAGCCTACCTGGGATGATATCCAACAATTAATGAGAGTCCTTTTTACCACAGAAGAGAGAGATAGAATTTTTAATGAAGCCCGGAAACATATTCGAGGAGAAACAGGAGTTCCTTCTCAGAATCCAGCTATAATAGATGCCGCATTCCCTCTGACAAGGCCAGACCGGAAGGACTGGGACTACAACACGGCAGATGGTAGGGAGCACCTGAAAGTCTATCGCCAGGCTCTATTGGCAGGTCTCAAGGCCACCGCCAGACGGCCTACAAATTTAGGTAAGGTTTATGAAATTAGACAGGGGTCAGAGGAGTCCCCAGCTGCATTTCTGGAACGCATTATGGAGGCGTTCTGGCAGTTCACCCCCTACGATCCTAGCAAGGAAGAACATAGGGCCACGGTAGCGATGGCCTTTATTAATCAGGCTAGTAATGATATCAAAAGGAAACTACAAAGACTAGAAGGATTGCAAGGAAAAACGTTGGGAGAACTAGTTCAGGTCGCTAATAAGGTTTATAACAACAGAGAAACAGAGGAACAGAAAGAAATAAGGAGGGAAAAAAGGCGAGACAAAAACTTAGAAAGAATTTTGACAACAGTTGTTCGAGAGGCCAGAGGGAACAAGATAGGACAGAAAGGAGAGCGACAACCTCTTGAAAAAGATCAATGTGCCTATTGTAAAGAAAAAGGACACTGGGCACGTGATTGCCCTAAAAAGAAAAAAACACTCAGCAGGCCTTGGGAGAAGGCACCGCCCAAAACCAAGGTGCTAGCATTAGAGGAAGACAGTGACTAGGGAGGATGGGGTTCAGAGCCCCTCCCTGAGCCCAGGGTAACCCTAAAAGTGGAGGGGAAACCTACACAGTTTTTAGTAGATACTGGTGCCCAACATTCGGTACTAGTAACAACCAATGGGCCTATGTCAACTAAGAGGTCCTGGCTTCAAGGAGCCACTGGAACTAAACAGTACTCCTGGACTACCCAAAGAACAGTGGACCTAGGAGTGGGCCAAGGGACCCACTCCTTCATGGTCATACCAGACTGTCCATATCCCTTACTTGGTCGAGACTTACTCACCAAAACGGGGGCTCAGATTCACTTCCTGCCGGAAGGAACCCAAATAAAAGACTCGAGGGGGCAACCCATTCAGGTACTCACCCTCCTATTAGAAGATGAATATAAACTGTTTGAACAAAAAGATTCAGATTCCCCAAACATAGATTGGTGGTTACAAAATTTCCCTGAGGCTTGGGCTGAAACAGCAGGAATGGGACTGGCAATTGAACAACCCCCAATATATGTAGAGCTCAAACCCCACGCTGAGCCCATTTCAGTACGTCAGTACCCAATGTCCAGAGAAGCCCAAGAGGGAATTAAGCCACACATTCAGAGACTGCTCCAGTTGGGGGTCCTACGGAAATGTCAGTCTGCTTGGAACACCCCGCTGCTTCCGGTAAAAAGACCCGGCACTCGAGATTATCGCCCTGTACAGGACCTGAGAGAAATCAATAAAAGGGTAATGGACATCCACCCGACAGTCCCGAATCCATACACCCTGCTGAGCTCGCTGCCACCTACTCGAATCTGGTATACCACATTAGACCTCAAAGATGCCTTCTTCTGTCTACCGTTGGTCCCTCAAAGTCAAGATTACTTTGCTTTCGAATGGAGAGATCCAGATGGAGGCCAAGTTGGTCAGCTGACATGGACGAGACTGCCTCAAGGCTTTAAGAACTCCCCCACCATCTTTGACGAGGCTCTCCATCGGGACTTACGTAAGTACCCGGAGGAAAATCCCCAAATAACTCTTTTACAGTACGTAGATGATTTGCTGGTAGCCACAGAGACTGAAAACCAATGCCTGAAAGGTACCCGGGAGCTGCTTAAAGAATTGGGGAGACTAGGATATTGAGTCTCAGCCAAAAAAGCTCAAATATGCCAAAAACGAGTGAGTTACCTGGGGTATTTGCTGGAGGGAGGACAATGCTGGCTTTCCCCCAGTAGAAAAGAAACTATCTTACACTTGCCGGTCCCCAAGAGCCCACGACAGATGCGGGAATTCTTGGGGACCACTGGATTTTGCAGGCTGTGGATTCCAGGGTTTGCAGAGATGGCAAGCCCCTTGTATCTCCTCACCAAGGAGAAACAGCCCTTCCTATGGGGAGACACTGAACAAAAAGCATTTGACCAGATTAAATGAGCCCTATTATCCGCTCTGGCCTTGGGGCTTCCTAATGTGAGTAAGCCTTTCCAATTATACATGGCGGAGAATAATGGTGTTGCTAAGGGAGTTGTAACCCAACAATTGGGACTGTGGAAATGGCCTGTGGCATACCTCTCAAAAAAACTGGACCCGGTGGCTGCTGGATGGCCCCCCTGTTTACGGGTAATAGCGGCAGTGGCGACTCTGGTCAAAGACGCTAACAAATTGACCCTAGGACAACAACTCACAATTACAACTCCCCATGCCATAGAAGGGCTAATCCGACAACCCCCAGAACGGTGGCTGACTAATTCCAGAATGACTCATTATCAGACTCTGTTGTTAGACATTGAGCGGATCCGGTTTGCCACTCCGCAAGCCTTAAACCTGGCCTCCCTACTTCCTGACCCTGATTTGCCCCCACCCGAGCATCGATGCGAGGAGATTTTGGCTGAGACTCAAGGGTGGCGAAAGGACTTGAGAGACACTCCATTACCCAATGCCGATGCTATCTGGTACACTGACGGTAGCAGCTACATACTGGAGGGTCAAAGGAGGGCGGGGGCTGTGGTGGTTTCAAGTCAACAGGTCATCTGGGCAGAAGCGCTGCCCCCCGAAACGTCTGCCCAGAGAGCTGAGCTCATCGCTCTGACCAAGGCTTTGGAGCTGGCGAAAGGAAAACGAGTCAACATCTACACTGATAGCAGGTATGCCTTCGCCACCGCTCACATTCACAGGGCAATATACCAACAAAGAGGGCTATTGACTTCTGAAGGAAAAACTATTAAAAATAAACAAGAGATACTAGCCCTGTTAGATGCCCTGATGCTGCCCTCTCAAGTCAGCATCATGCATTGCCCGGGACACCAAAAGGGAAATCACCCAACAGCAGTGGGAAATCGGCTGGCAGACCAGGTGGCTCGGCAAGCCGCCCTTAAGACTTATGATATGTTGTTCTTGGACATTCACCCGGAGGAGACCCAACCGGGATGGAAACCATCATCGCCAGAGTATTCAGACCAGGAACTCTGGGACATCCAGAAAGACCCTACCAACTATAAAACTCCAAAAGGATATTGGAAAACAGCCCAGGGAAAGACTCTCTTACCCAAACAAGAGGCTTATAAACTGATAAAACAAATACATCAATACACCCATCTTAGCATGAAAAAGATAGAACAAGTGATAAACAGGTCTGGGGTTACAATAACTAAGGTAAAAGAAATGGCTAATGCTGTAATTAGTGGATGCAGGATATGTCAGAAAGTAAATGCATACCCCAATAAGACTAAAGAAGGTAAAAGATTAAGGGGAAACAAACCAGGAGTATACTGGGAGATAGATTTTACAGAGATTAAGCCAGGAAAATATGGTTATAAATATCTTCTAGTATTTATAGATACCTTCTCTGGCTGGGTAGAAGCCTACCCTACCAAAAAGGAAACTGCTATGACAGTGGCAAAGAAAATATTAGAAGAAATTGTACCCAGGTTTGGAATGCCTCGGACCATTGGGTCCGATAATGGACCAGCTTTCGTCTCACAGGTAGCCCTCCCGGTTCCAACCCTTACAAAGTTGGAGACTGGATTTACATCAAAAGACACCGGTCAGAGAACCTGGAGGCCAGATGGAAAGGACCTTTCCTGATTTTGCTCACCACCCCCACCGCTGTTAAAGTAGATGGCATCGCAGCTTGGATCCATCTGACCCACGTCAAGCCAGCCCCGGCTCCTGAACCAGACGCTTGGGAGGTCAGCCGGCATCCATCCAATCCTCTTAAACTCAAGGTTTCGAAGAAATGAGGGCCCATCACTGGACTTGGTTGAGCAGGCCTCTGTTTGGGACAGGTACCCCAGTCCCTCCGACACTTATACAATCAGACCATAGATAAGTTTAACAACTTAAAACATTATATCATAGCCCCCCTAATGGCTGGTGGGCATGTGCCACTGGTCTAACCCCATGTGTCTTTAACGTTGTGCTCAATCAGACTAAAGACTACTGTGTACTTGTACATCTTACCCAAGGCTTATTTATCATTCTGGTGATGATCTGTTAGACAGGTGGGAAGGAATCATGAGTAGGACTAAAAGAGAGGTCACAAACGCTCTCACTGTGTCCATGGTGTTAGGGCTAAGAGTAGCTGGAATAACTACAGGAGCCACTTCCTTAGTCCTTCAAGGGCAACAGTACCAAAGCCCCTGAGCCATCATAGACCTTGACATAAAAAAAAAAATAGAGAGAGAGAGAGAGAAAGAGAGAGAGAGAGAGAAACTTCTATTTCTCACTTACAAGAGTCTTTGACATCACTCTCCGAGGTAGTGTTACAGAATAGAAAAAGTCTAGACTTGTTCTTACAACAGGGAGGGTTATGCACTGCTTTAAATGAAGAATGTTGTTTTATCTTGACCATTCAGGCATAGTTAAGGACTCCATAACAAAGCTGAGAGAAGGACTTGCCAAACGAAAGAAAGAAAGAGAACAGAACCAAAATTGGTTTGAGTCATGGTTTAATTCCTCCCCTTGGCTCACTACCTTAATATCTACTTTAGTTGGGCCTAGAATTTTACTTTTTGCTAGCGACTTTGCATTATTAACCATCTTATTGCCTTTGTGTAAAGTAAGACTTAATACAGTACAGCTCATGGTATTGAGACAACAATATGAGCCTCTAAAAACCTCAGAAGAGATGGTTACCTTAAGACAACTAAAATAAATCCTCCAAGATTGGAGTATTCACAAGAAAAAGGGGGGAATGAAGAATGCTACCACTTCCTCCTCCCCTTCCCTAAGCCTTACAATGCTTGTTTAAAGTTACTGTAATGTTTCTTAGAGTTCCTGTCTAATTAAGTTTGCTCAAGTTTTAAATTTCCCGACCTGGGGTGGGGGGTGGGGAGGCTCTCTGAAGAGGAAGGATGGTTGAAACTTAGTTTCCTTGTGCCTTCCTGCCACCCCTCAAACTGTATAAAAACCCCAAGCCCCTCTCTTTCAGGGTCGCCTTCCTTCCCTTGCTAGGGAGACTCTATGGAGGGTTGACCCCGGCACCGGAAATAAAGCCTCATGTTTATTGCATCGATCCATGACTCGGTTTCTCTCTGGGGCCTCTCTCCTCGAAGATCCTAATTTGGGGTCCTACAGAGGCATATGCTTTACATGCTGTTATATTCCTCCCTTTCTTTCAACATAATATCCTGACCTAGACAACTTCCTACCTTGAACCTAACTAACTTTTCAAGGCTGCATACTGTTCCACTGTGCACAGGCATGCATGTACACACACACACACACACACACACACACACACACACACACACAACGAATATATACAGAATCCTGTAAGCCCGTCCCCTATAGGTGCTCACAGAGTTAATTCTAATCTTTTACTATTATAGCATTGGAATGGAGAAACTTTACAGGTATATGACTTCCCATATGTGTGTACACATCTGTAAGAATTCTCCTATGTTCCCAAGTTGCCTTCCACAGAGTTAAGAGACATAAGAGCCCAGAACGGTAGAGGTCCACCAGGTGGAGAATTATGAGAAAGAAAGTATTTGGAAGCAGTGAAACTATGCAAGTAAACACTGTAGTGGGATTTGGCACCATAAATTTAAAGTCAGATATAGCCATTTGGTAGTGGTGCAACTCTGGTGAACCACTTTTACACTCTGGGTCTTGTAAATTTTTAAATCTGTGAAATGGGGACAGTAATTAATTAAAGTTTACTTGGGTAAATGTATTTTGAGCACTTACCACATGCCAGATGTTGTTTTGGGGGGATGGTGGTGAGCAAATGGCTGAGAAGTAGAGGGATGGGAGGGGGCGGGGCTGTCAGAGAAGGCCTCTCCAGGCAGGGCCATTGAGTCAACAAACAGATCTGACCCAGGAGCATTTGGGCAGAGAGCAGCTGGTGCAGGGCCAGAGGTAGAAAAGCACTTGCTGTGTTTGAGGAGGGAGAAGGCTGTGTGGTGGCATGCTGGTAGGATAACAGAGTATACTGGCAACAGAGAAATCATGGTACTCACTAAATGGTCCATCTGACCCCCACATTTCCCAGCCACATGACTGGTTCTGGTCAGTGGGCTGTGAGCAGAGGGAAGGCTTTGTATGATTCTCTGGGCTCCTCTCTTCCTGTGGGTCAAACCCGGAAGTGATGGCAGCGCCTCCATCATCCAGTGTCTCCCAGAGTGGGGACCAGAACTCCCTGCCAATGTGTGCTGGGCCTGTAATCCGAAGCTGGTAAGGTTTTTAGGTAGTATATTGGAATCCCTGGGGGCAGGGCCCCTGTGTTTGTGATCCAGCAAGTGCTCCAGGTGATTCTGGTGCCCACTGAAGTTTGAGGACCACTGAGTAGACCCTGTGGAGTGGGGCGGGGGGAAGTTCTGCCATGGAGGGCAGTTCCACTGCCCGCCCTCTTCATAGCTCCTGAGAAGGCCCAACAGCTGCAGCCCTCCTTGCTTGGAAGGAGTAGAAAGAGTGGGGGTGAGTTTATGAGGCAGCGGCAGGGGGTGCTTTGAGGACTGGCGACCCAGATGGGACTTTGGATCTGACCATGGCAGGATTTGCCAAGTGGGGAAGGCATTCCAAACAGGGACTTAGCGGAAGGATGGAAAACAGATCTTTGAATACACTCCTCTAAGCTCTTCCTTCCCAGTAGGATGA
Source organism: Pedetes capensis (assembly GCA_007922755.1). Taxonomy (NCBI): domain Eukaryota; kingdom Metazoa; phylum Chordata; class Mammalia; order Rodentia; family Pedetidae; genus Pedetes; species Pedetes capensis. Next base: position 228,406 of record VMDO01000973.1, read on the forward strand.
GACAGGGGATTTAGAAAAGCTACAATTTTGCAACCACAATACCAATACCTAATTCAGACAATAGGTGCTAAAAGCATTGGCAGGAAGGTGTTAGGTAGCAGGATATTTATGCACTTTGCATCTTCCTGCAAAATGCTTACTTAATTTAGAAAGGGGGGAGGTCTCTTTGCAGCGGGACAGACTTGCAACACATCACTTTAAGTACATCATGAAATGTAACATTACCCCCAAATGGAACAAACCAAGGCAAACACTTCCTGATGTGCAAGTACAGAGAAGCACACACACCATTTCTATACGCTTTGACTGCCACAAGTGCAAAACCTTGACCATGACAATTATAAATGGAAGGGTATTTTATAAAACATTGCACCTATTCTTTTTAAAATGTCAAAGTCATGAAAGAAAGGCTGATGGATTGTTCTTGATTAAAAGAGGGTAAAGAGGTAACTAATGCAATTCATGATCTGAATTGGATACTGAGCTGGAGAACATTCTGTAAAAGACAATGTTGGAATAGGCAGAGAAATGTGACTATAGAGCACATGTTTTCCAATATTGTATCAATATGAAAATTTCTGAATTCAATAATTGTCCCATGTACATGTGAGGGCACATCCTATTTTCTAGGAGACACATATTATAGCCAAAGGATTTAGATGAAGGGATTTGATTGCTTTTTCCAAAGACACTTGAAAGTGATTCAAAGAACAAGATTTTTTTTTTAAGTGAAAAGATTAAAAAAAAAAGTTGATCTCCAAAGGTGGAAAGCACCCTCATATGGGTTTGGTAAACCAAAAAAGGCATTCTTCTGTCTCAGGGATGTGGCAAGAGGATGCTCGACATGGTCACATGTTTCTTTCCTGTTCTACATTGAATTTCTTCATGTGGGTCCCAAGCCCACTCCAGGCCAGGGAGTTCAGCCAGAGGACACCATGAGCCTGGGGAAATTGTCAAAGAGGCTATTGCAAGGACTAGAAAACAAATATGTCAAATTCTTGGTTTTCTGTTATGAGGAAAGAAAAGACTAAGTACACATTGGGTCTAGGACCAAAGATCTGGAAGGGAAACTTGCTGAGCCAGTTATTCTTTACCCTTCTGACACAACCCTGCTACTCCCGCTTGGCCATCATTCACAATGAGAACCGGATAAAAGTTTTCCAAGCAAACAGAAGGAGGGGCTGGAGAGGGATTCCAACGTCCTTCATATGTGGGAGCCCCTCACCTTTCCTTGTCTGTGGTCCCAGTCCAGGTTTATGGGGGAAGCCCTGGATGAATCTGGAGCTCCAAGGCAGATGAGCTTGTTTAGCAGGGGGCCTGGGAAAGAGGGAATGTCCTACTGCCCCTCCTCCACAACTCACCTCCATCTCCAGGCAGCCACCCCACTTGGCACTTGTTAGGTGCCATCAAGTCGGGCCTGACTCATAGCAACCCTATGTAGAACAGAATGAAACACTCCCAACACTGTGCCATGCCTGGCACTATGTCAGTGTTTCTCTGCTATTCATAGGGTTTTCAATAGCTGACTGTTTGGGGAGTGGGCTGCCAGGTCCTTCTCCTGTTTTTCCGGTGCTAGGGATCAAACCCAGGGCCTCAGAACATGCAGAGCTAGCACTCTACCAACTGAGCTAAACCCCAGCCCCATTTGGCACTGGGGAAGGAGAAATGGTGTGTCTTGGGGGAGAAGTGCCCAAGAAATATCAGAGAACCTGGTCCCAAGTAGATGTGGGAATCACTTCCACACATAGCCTGGGTCTGCCACGGGGGTGGGGGGGGTGGGGGGGTGGGGGGGTGCTCTTGGTAACAGTGCAAAGGAAGTGAGCCTCCACTCCTAATTCTTACACTATGGCACCCAGAACTTAGATGCTACCTGGGGAGAAGGTGGTGGAGGGGAAAATCAATCTGAATTACGTAAAGCTATAATAGGGATTGATTTGAGATTCAGGGGGAAAAAATCTTGTGTACGTCTAAACTCATGGTTAGAAAGCGTCATGTCCCAGGAGAATTAATTTCTGTGGCCAGTAGAGGGCACTTGGAGACAGCCAAAGCCCTGCGGGAACCGATGATGCGATCAGATCAGCTGGGTTTGCTCTCCTCTTGTTGTTGTTAGGTGCTGTCGAGTCGGTATCCGACTCATAGCGACCCTCTGTACAACAGGGGAAACACTATTATCAGTGCTTCTCTGCTGTTCATAGGGTTTTCAATGGCAGATTGATTTTTAGGAGGGGGTTGCCAGGTCCTTCTCCCAAGCCTACAGCTTCTGGTGTTCCCAGGTAGTCTCCCATCCAGGTACTAACCAGGCCCGACCCTGGACAGCTGGAATTACAGGCGTGCACCACCGCGCCGGTTTAGGGATATCTTTTCAGAAAAGAAACAACAGAGTAGAGATTCGCTCTTCTCCTATGTCCTCAAATGCATAAACTCCTAGTGCTTCCTGCGACCCTTGTTGGTCTGCTGTGACACCAGGAGCCAGGGTAGTACTATAGTAGTCGCATCCCCTCCCGCTCCCTCTCCTCGGGTTGCCTGGTGGCTTTGGCCACACTTAGGCCACTAGCCTGTGACCAGAGAAGCAACTGTGCTGTGCGCGTGCGGGTGTTCTAGAGTTCTGCAGGACTATGCAACCAATCTATGGAAAGCGGAGGAGATGCCGGCTCCGGAGCCAGGGCTGTAAGCCTCTCACCCCTCATCCCAGTCCAGCCTGTCCCCTTGGTGGTGCCCTCTCAAGGCTGGAGTCCTGACCCAGCATGATTGTCACAGCGATTTGGGGCGGGGCTCAGCCACGTGTCAAAAGCCAGCGAAGCTTCTGGGGGTTCACAGAGGCATAGAGTGGCGCTTCTCATCTCTTGGTGATGAAGACCTGGTTGTTGTTGTTAGGTGCCGTCGAGTCGGTGTCGAGTCAGTGTCCGACTCAGAGCGACCCTACATACAACAGGCGAATCACTATTGTCAGTGCTTCTCTGCTATTCATAGGGTTTTCAGTGGTGGATTGATTTTTAGGAGTGGGTTGCTGGGTCCTTCTCCCAAGAAGAACTGGTTGGTTGTGTTTTAAAATTTTTATCAGCCCATTATGCATCAATATCTTTGTAAAACACAATAACAGAATTATAAGAAAAATAAAATACAAAGAAAGCCAAGACACAAGGTAAATTATAATTAGATTTAACAGACATTAAATTACATTTCAAAATATAAAAGCAAACGTGGGGAAATTAAAAGAATTATGAAGACACTACTGTTATTCGTTGAAAGTGTGCATAGGGCATTTAACATAGAGATTCACTGTTAAATTCAACTTTCATTTTCCAGCAGTTGTAACTACACAAAAAGTTAAGAAAGAGAAAGTGATTTTCTATATTAAACACTTATACCTTCATTTTGAATGAACACTGTGTATATCAATATCAAGGTTTTTAACACATACCCTCTCCCCAGCACTAGGGGGTTGAACCCAGGGCCTCACACTTGCTTTGCAAGTGCTCTACCACTGAGATGCACACCCAGCCCATTTTTTTATTTTGGGACAGAGTCTCACTAAGTTATGCAGGCTGCCTCTGGCCTTGAACTTGTGATCCTCCTACCTCTACCTCCCCAGTGGCTGGGATTACAGGCAAGTGCCATGGCACCCAGCTAAGGTTTTTAATTTAATAAACCAGTAGGCTGGGCGTGATGGCACACATCTGTAATCTCAGTGATTTAGGAGACAGCGGCAAGAGGATCTCAAGTTCAAGACCAGAGAGAGCCTGCATAATTTACCAAGACCCTGCCTCAAGATAAAAAATAAAAATGGACTGGGGGTACAGCTCAGTAGTAGAGCACTTCAAAGCATGTTCGAGGCCCTGGTTCAACCTCCAAGTACTGCCAAAAAAAGAAAGAAAGAAAATAAAGAAAAGAAAGATTTAAAGTTTCTTTTTCAGCTAGCTCAGGTTAACAGTAATGCCATTTGCAGGAGATAATGGATAAGCATCTGTTTTCTTTTAATAACATGGTAGAAAAACCAGCCTTAGCAAGAGATGTTGATGGGAAAGGAAGATGAGATATTTAAAGTAATTCTTTGACAAAAATTAAAATCCAATGAGGCTTGTTTTACAGTCTGTAAATTCTGGCTAAAATAAAAACAATGCAAATTTTATGTCCCCGATTTAGATAATAATGTTGAACTATAAATCTTTAAAATCTGTCCTAGAAGAAGTACAACCAGAGTGCTCCTTGGAAGCAAAAATGGCCAAACTGCGTCTTACATATTTTGGACATGTAGTCAGGAGAGATCAATCCCTGGAGAAGGACATCATGTTTGGAAGAGTGGCACGTCAACGCAAAAGAGGAAAACCCTCCACCAGATGGATTGACACAGTGTCTGCAACAATGGGCTTAAACATAAATAAGATTGTTTGCCTGGCACAGAATCGGCAAGTGTTTCGATCTGCTGTACATAGGGTCGCTATGAGTCGGACTCGACTCGACAGCACCTAACAACAACATAAATCTTTAAAACATTGATTTAAAAGTTAACTTCATGTTAAAAGAAACAAGTTAGAAAAAGAAACAAATGCTTACATTTGCTAAGATTTTTATACAGATTTGGCTTATGGTCAACAAATTAACCTTAGAATAGCACACTTCAACATAAAAAAGACATGTGCGTGGCACAGAATCGGGGGGTGTTTGGTCCTGTTATCATACATAGGGTCTCTATGAGTCGTACCAGACTCAAAGGCGCCCAACAACAACAACAAATCACACATTATAATGTGGTCCCACCTCCGGTCATTATTTTGATGTTCATCTCATCCACAACTCACCATGAGTTTGATAACACTTGAGCTGATCCACACTATCTACTGGTCATATGCTTGGTCCACATAACAATGTTGACTGTTCAAAAAGTAGCTATTACTCTCAGTTTCTATTCTTTCCACATGTGGTAAGGCATTCCTGTGATTCCAGCACTCTGGAGGCTGAGGCAGGAGGAATGATGTGAAATCGAGGTTAGCCTCAGTGACAGTGAGTCCCAGGACAGGCTGGGTTCCATAGCAACACTCTATCTCAAAAAACCAAAGGAAAAAAACCCCAAAAACAAAAAATAAGCAAGCAAACAAACAAACCCAACCAAACAAAACTCAATTTCTGTTCTTTCCTAATCATGGACATTTTGCAGACTGGCCTGACCCCCAGATCACTTTTTGTGTAGTGCTACGTACAATAAAATTCTGGCTATTCAGCGAGGAAACTTTTTTTTTTTTCTGGATCTGAGGTTAAACCCAGGGCCTCACGCTTACAAGCTTTGCAAGTGCTGGACCACTGAGTTGCACCTCCAGGCCATTTTTTTACTTTCTGAGACAGGGTCTCACTAAGTTACACAGACTCCTCTGGTCTTGAAATTGCAATGCGAGGAAACTTTTAAGAATATAATTTGTTAACATAATTAATATAATTAACATAATGTTAACGTATTAACTTTTAGTGAATAGCCCTCATGGTATAGAGGGTTGGGCGCAGATGATGCATTGGAATGGGCCTCAGAGGTTCCCCTCATCCCCCGAAGTGGGCCCTCTCCGCTGTTTCTGCTGGAACCCTGTTGCGGTTTGGCTCTAGCCCGGGTAAGAATAGAGCCTCACCTACAACACCCCGTGAGTATCGGGGACTCACTAGACCGGGTTGGTAATGGCCGGTGGTGCCAATGAAGGACTTCAGGAGACCTTCAATAGGTGAAACAGGGAAGGTAAAGTTTATTGGGTGCTCCCCTGGTGCGGTGCAACAAGCTAGCAACCCTTATAAGTGCAGAGCTCTAAGTGCTCTTTAAGTGCTGGCTCTAAGCCTGCAGCATGGAATGCTGCAGGCTGAGTGCTGGAACAGCTCAGCCTTAAAGGCACAGCTACAGCTGCTGGTGTTCCATGGAGGTCAGTTGGTCTTGCCTCTCGCAGCTCGCCTTCTCTGCCTCCCTCCTTCCCAAGGATGGGAGGAATTGGGAGGCTCTTCGTGTGTTGCTTGAATCCTTCGGCACTTCGGGGTCCCTGGTCTTGTTCACGCCGGCTTGCTTGCAGATCTCGCTTGAGTAGGGAGCGCTGGTCCAGGTGATGGGGGTCAGGTGACAGTTGAGGGATGGTCAGAAAGGTGAGGTCCAGGGGGTCCGGGATCCCTGCTTATATAGGGTCCCGGAGGGGGCATGTAACTAGGATAAGCCAATCAGGGCACACACCTGACAGGTACAGCAGATAAACTGACATACCTGCCAGGTGGGGACAGTTATTTACTGGAAATGCTGAGGGGAGCCAATCAGATTTAGGGTGGTTAGAGCAGGTCAGACTGGCCAGGCGCCATCTTTACTCACTTGATGGGAGGGTCTGGTGTAAGTGAGTAAGATGTGGCCCTGGGGTCAACTAGGGGTCAGCCCCTCAGGCTGTCATGATGGACCCTAGTTGTGGGGTAGATTTTTAAAACCCCCAACAGAACCCCAGACCCATGGCAAGCAGATTCCTTCACATCTTTTGACCTCCACCATCAACAAACATCCCCCTGCCTCATGCCCAACACAACCGGCCTAGTTACTTGAGAATTCTGCCTCCCTCTGGTCTCTCAGGGGAGTCACTCACTCCTCTTGGTCAGAGGGTCCTGGTCCTCTTTACTCACTATTACTGCCTTCGGAACGTCCCTCTGCATCACCTTTCAAAAACACTGCCACACACTGACTGGTCCATGCTTCCTCATTCAGCTTCCCTCAACTCCCTTCCTCAGTGGGAGTTGCTGGCCAATATCTTGCAGTCTCTCCTCCTACTTCAAAGATGTCAACACTGAGTTCATAGTGGTTTTCTCCATCTAATTCTTGCTGCCAGCCTGGGTGGTTTCAGACAACTCTGAAGATGACCTTTCTGATCCTGGGCACTCCATCCCTCCACCTGCTCATTGCTGGGGGCCTTCATTTTCACTCCACTCTGCTCAGCTGTCCCAAGGCCCAACCACTGAAATTTGAACTTCAGTTGCTCAACTCTTTGACCACATCGTTTTGGCTCGTGGCTCAGTTACCTACTCTCCATGTGTTCTTAGACTTCACAGAGACATCTAGTCTCCTGACTCCTCTGCTTCCTTCATTTGTCAGCAAACTCATTTTCTCACTCTTTTCTTCTACCCAGCTTATACTGTGCCCTATCATTTCAATATCCCTAGTGATTAAGTTTAATGGTCCACCTGTGGCACCCACCTGTCAAAAGATCCCAATTCTGGATCATTCAACTGTTCATTTACATTTTTTTTTTTCTGATTAAACCAGGACTTCTGGCTTCTGGTGGAGAAAATAAGCCAAAAGTCTATTTATAGTCTCCCACTTCTACAGGGCCTACAGTGAGGCCAGGTGAGCTCACATCTCTCTAGTGTACTGTCTCGCTCAGTCTCTATACGCACTACATCAAATCTTCCCCATTCCTCACTTTACACTCCATCTCTCTTTCACTTCAACAAAACACCTTTGCAGAGAAAACAGAGGCATCACACAGGAACTCTCTCAACTGTCTATGACCAAACCCCTAAGCTTGCTGCTGGCTCACTCATTGTTTTCTCTGTTAGTAAAGAGGATGGGTCCTTTCTCCACATTCTGGCTCACTTCTCCACCAATTCCATAGATCTCAGCCCCTCCCTCCTGTCCTATGGCCTTATTTCATCCATTATATCTTTACTCACTTGTATTTACAACACATTATTTCTGAAGAATTTTAAACTTGACGTAAGAGTAATAAAAAGGATATTCTTACGGCTTGCCTCAGGCCTCTTAGTTACAAACATGAGAAACTTGTTGTGGATGGCTTAAGAAGAGAAGAGGCTCATTAAGGGATAAATAATTAGATGACAGATTCTCTCTAAAGACAGAGAACCAAGCCTGGGGCCAGGGAAGAAGGAGCATACCCAATCATGCCACCATCAGAAGAACAATTGGCACTGTAGCCCAAACTATGGACCCTGGGAGACAACTTTATAAACCTGTGGCTCAGGTTCAAGAGCAGTTGGGGCAGGGCATATATTTCTGGCTCCTACATTGAGGATGTAGAAATTACCAAAGGAAGATTATTTAAAGGTGCTGACCAGACAAAAAGAATGCTGAAATGTCCACCCATTGGCCGTTCAACATCTAATTATACTTTTCTTCCTTTACTCAACCCCAAAACACAAACATTATCAACAAACACTTCCACTTAGCATAATAAAGCTATACCTCATGCAAACAAAAATAGATGCCTAGTCTTCTCCAAAGAGAAGTTCAGGAGCTATCCAGGCCATATCTTTTTCCTTCGTGACCATGTCCTGACGTGCTAGAACCTGTGGATCTATCGTGATGATCCAATGTAAAAAGTAGGATAACTCTAGTTGTGGTGATTATTCACTTATTGTCTCTCAGCTTTAAGTTTATCATTCTATGCCCTACTTAGGTTGGGATTCTACAAATCACGTCCATGTTAGGTGCTGCAGATTAGCAGGCCCTGGGGTATGGAGGAGGGAGAGGAGACTTGTTTCTTCCTGTCTGTGTGTTGTTCCCATCAGTTCTTCCCAAGAACACTTCTTTACCTTGGAACGGTATTTGGTTTAGTTGATAGGTTTGTATTTTGCCCATTCCCAGCACCTGCCTCATCACAAGCCTCCTTCCTCCCACTCAGAGATAACAGCCAGGTAGCATGCTCTCCTCAGCGCTCTGTCCTCCACCTGCCTGTGACCCCTCCTTCAAGTTTCTCAGCTTTATTACTGCAACCTGGTTCCTTCACTGCCCCTGTGCTGCAGAAGCAGTGACTCTGACTCCTGTTGCAATTAGCACAATGTTACCTATATTCCCTCTGTTAAAAAAAAAAAAAAAAACCAAGGCAGTTGCCATTGTTACTGCTTGTAATTGTGACCTTATGCCTCCATCACTCCATTCAAGTTCCCTTTGCCCTAAGCTGGTCAGAATTCTTTACTAAGTGGGAGTAATGCAAATTTTCACTTCAGAAAGATTGAAACTATATGTGGCCCTGCCTATATGGACTTGTGTTGTTGTTGTTAGGTGCCGTCGAGCCAGTATCCGACTCATAGCAACCTTCTGTACAACAGGGGAAACACGATTGTCAGTGCTTCTCTGCTGTTCATAGGGTTTTCAATGGCAGACTGATTTTTGGGAGGGGGTTGCCAGGTCCTTCTCCCAAGCCTACAGCTTCTGGTGTTCCCAGGCGGTCTCCCATCCAGGTACTAACCAGGCCCAACCCTGCTTAGCTTCTGAGATCTGACGGGATCAGATGCCACATGGCTACAGCTGCAGGCATATGGACTTGTACAGGAAGTAAATTTATAGTGAAGGAAGGAAATTATGATTTCACCCTTGAGAACTGTTCAGAAACAAAGACTCTTGTGCATTGCCATGATGATATATATATATATATATATATATATATATATATATATATATACTGTGGGATAGAAGCAGACAGACTAATTAGGGGCTGGGCTGGTATAATAATTCAGAGGAGGGACAGTGGTGGCTTTGTCCAGAGTGGCAATGGTGGAAGTGCTGAAGAGAGGGTGGATTCTAAACACATTTTGAAGTTAATCCAACAAGATTTGCTCATGCATTAGATGGAAGATGTGAAGAGTCAAAGGTCACTGCAAGGATTTAGGGCCAAGCAACTGAGAAAAGATGAAGCAGACATCAGGTTGAGTTGGGTAAAACATTAGGTAGAGAAAGTCTGAGGAGAAATTCTTGAGTTCAAGTTTGCATATGTGGAGTTTGCAATGTCTCCTAGCAATCCAAATGTGCTAGACACTTGAATGCTGTGACAAATACCTGAAAGAAACAGTTTAAAGGAGGAGGGTGTGATGGGACAGAGCTGCTCACTTCATGGAGGCCAGGAAGGAGGGGGGGGAGAGAGAGAGAGAGAGAGAGAGAGAGAGAGAGAGAGAGAGAGAGAGAGGAAGAAGAAGAAGGAGAAGGAGGAGGAGGAGGAGAGAGACAGAGACAGAGAGAGAGGGAAAGAGAGAAAAGAAATAAAGAAGAGAAAAAAGAAAAGGAAAGAAAAGAAAGAAGAAAGAAAAAGAGAAAAGAGAGATGGGAAGGGGCCAAGAACAAGATACCCTTCAAGGGTATGTTCCTAATAACCTCTTTCTCCAGCGATGGCCCACTTCCTAAAGTTTCTAGCAACTCCCAAAGGAGTGCCACCAGCTAGAGAGCAAACCTTCAACCCATGAGCCTGCGAAGGATCCTTTATATCCAATCCACAACACCAAGTGAAAATGAGGCCTAAATCTTTGCCTTTGGAACTGGTTTGTCACCCCCTGTTAGAAACAAAAGGCCCTGACATGGGTCCCTTTGTCTCTCATTCCAGTGTGTCTGGTGCTCAGAACATGCCTGGGTCCTGATCATCTCAATAAATAGCTTTTGAATGAATGGATAAAAAAAATAAATGAACAGCTTCAGAGGGTTCCAGTAGAGGCCACAGTTTGCCTTATTCTGGTTCTAACCCCACTATTCCTTTCCAGACAGAAGAGAACACCATTTTATTCTGTGGCTAGTGTACACTGGAAACATATATTATTAGTTCATTAATTGTAAATTGGGGCTGGGATTTAGCTCAGTTGGTAGAGCGCTGCTCTGCAGTCTCTGAGGTCCTGAGTTCGATTCCCAACACCACAAAAATGGGAGAAGGATGTAGTAGTCTACTCCTGAGGCAATCGCAAAACAATCAGCCATTAAAAACCCTATGAGGGTCACTATGAGTTGGACACAACTCAATGGCACCTAACAACAACAACAACAATTGTAAATTAAATTTCTTAGCTCAAGTTGGAGAAATCCTCAGAGACACAGAGTCTTTTGCCCTCCTGTTAGAAGCACGTCCCAGCCTGAATGCAGCTGGCGACATGTTCAGGTAGAAGACAGGGCTTTGACAATGTGTCAGCTCTAAAAGAGATTCAAAGAACTGAGGGGTGTGCAGCGGATGCCCCCCTCCTCTCTTCTTTCTTTGTACATAATTTTTTTATTGTGTTTCTACTTCAAAGGAAACCCAGAACAAAACAATTCTCTTGGGGCTTCTCTCCCTGCTCAAGTTCATATCCAAGTAATTTCAGAGTCCCTTTGGGGTACTTGGGACAGGGACCAAGCCAGGTGCATCCTCTTCCCAGTATCCAACACAGAGCAAGAGGAGTTTGTTTAGGAAGTTCGTACCTTCCCCGAATTCTGCCACAGTTGGGATTTCTGCATCAGAGTGACTCTGTGTGAGCTGCCTGTCCTCCTGCACCCTGATTTCTTCTGTCACCTCCTTCAAGGAGACCTTCTTGACTCCCCATTTGGGTTCATGAGTCCTTGTTACCTAAGGAGACACAAAGAAAATGAAGGTGAAGGTGGGAGAGCTGATTTGCTATTAACAAACCTCTCTAACTTGTTTTTACGTTCAAAACACTAGATTAAGTGCACTCGATGCAACTTAACATTTTTACTTATTTGGGGTTGTTTTTCCTCTTATCTTCCTTCACTCAAATCCAGAAAGCAGAAGGTGCCTGCTCACTAATTAGAGGTAACCATAGTTACCAAGCTGCTTTCAAAATACCTTGAAGAGTTCTTTTCTCTCTCTCTCTCTCTCTCTCTCTCTCTCTCTCTCTCGGCTCTAATTCTACAAAAAGCATTTCATTTGTCAACCTTATTCTCTCTTCAGTTTCACTGGGTGATTTTACAAATCCATTGGGTGATTTCACAAAGCCATGTGAAAAGTTCAAAAGTAAAATAATAAATACAATAAACTGCTCAGTCTTAGAAAATAGTTCCATGTCCTGAATTACCAGTAACTGGTTTTAAAGTTTCAGCTGATTGGGTGGCAAGGAGAAAAGGGCCTGGATCTGGCAGAATTCAACGTGTGTAGGGCCAAGCACCTCAACAGAGGGATGGGCCCAGAAAAGTGTTCTTAAGTGTCCACAAGAGGGTGCTGTGGTCTTCTGCAGGAGTGGGATAAGGTCCATTTCTCTGGGCTAGCAAGTGACTGAGTATGAAACTGTCTTTACCCTCATGTTCCAATTTGCTGCAGTGGTGATTTGGTACTGGGAGAGACTTGCTGGCCAGGTGGGAAGTCACCTGGCCTCCTTGGAGTTCAGTGAGCTCTGCTGACCTTCTTTCTCCCAGCCTCTGCCCATACTTACTCTAGTTCTTGTGGCATTGTACTCTGACCACCGACTCTTCTGAATCCCCCACTTGCCTGGGTCTCTGTAGCTGCTGCATCAACACAGTGCTTGGAACACAGATGTATCTCAGTACATATTGCTGAGCCAGTGATGAGCTTGGAATAGTCCACACGAGCTGACAACAGGAGACCAGTTGAATCCTTTCCAGAATGGGACTTAGTTCAGGCACACCGAGGTCATTTTGGCTGCAGTCCAGAGGAACTCGGTAGGTAAGGCTTGCACAACTGCTGACTGTACCTGTTTCTCTTTGCCCAGAGGCATGGAAGCCACCGATTAGAAAAGATGTTAGTCTTGGAGCTTGGTTAGAGGTATCTCATTCCAACTGCCAGTAACTCCTGGAGGTTTTCCAAACCAGCCTCTTGGGAATCCTATTAATGAACTCAAAATTAATATAATAAAATAAACCACCCATTCTTAGGGAATAGCCTGATAACTGTACATTACCGGAGTTTAAATTTTCAGCATATCTTTTTTTTTTTTTTTTTTTTTTT